>VDFB02380270.1:0-40687 GCA_007258455.2 Sequoia sempervirens | reverse complement strand
AACCTTTTCAAAAAATGCATTTTGTGGATTTCTTGCAATCATGCATTTAATGAATAACCTGCCCCAAAGATTTTGCAATTGCACAAGGTTGTATGCATTGGCAAAGGTCACAAAATTTAGCTTTTAACAATTGCCAAATGCATTTGCTTTGAAAATCTGAGGCCATTTCAACAAATCCACATTATGCATATCCTTCAACCATCGAATTTCATGAGTACAACTTAATGAGTCATTATATAAGATAAAAGAGGTCACATATTCTTCACCAAGACTATGCTTATCTTTACACTTGACAAACACATTTGTTTGAAAGTTTCCAAAGCCTTTTGAACAAATCCATTTTGTGGATATCCCTAAAATTATTGCAACCAATGACATGGCATTCTCTAAGGTACTCTATGCAACACTATGCAGCTCTAGACCTATAACATATGACAAAGTTCCTCTATCTTGTATGTTTCAGTGGATGTCAATAACTTATTTAGAAGCTTCCATTTCGGCATAGGCAATAGGAGGATTGTAGCAAGAGGCATGAAGAATGTGCAAAGTGAACCATTTTATCTCACCAGTTTAGGGCAAACTCATCTATCAACAAATCAAAACGGTTTTGAAACCTTTAAAATCTTCAATAAAGATCATTTAGATGGTTTGGAGGTGATATGAACCATGAAAACTCCAATAACTTCAAAAATAACTTAGCATTTTGACAATTCAATGAGCTTGCAAACTTTGGTAATGGCCACCAAAGAGTGTTTTGATGTTCAAAGAGGTTCAACTACTATTGAAAGTGTCAACAAAAATATGGTCAATGGTTTATAATGTTTGTGAATTTTCAAAAGTGTCAACGCCATTTAAAACATATGAACTACAATGGGTTGCCCTCATGTACCTCTTAAGGCTATCGTGAGGTGCAAGTGCAATTAGAATCATTTGAATTGCAAAAAGAAATGAAAAAGAGGCAGAGGGAGGAGTTGGCTAGCATTGATTGTATTGAAGATGCTTCTTCCATACCTCCATACTGTCCGAGTGCTAGTGCTTGTGCTAATGCTTTTGCTAGTGTTAGTGCTATTGGTAGTGCTTGTGTTGCTACTACTACTAGTGGTAGTGGGAGTCCTAGAGTTTGTAAATCTATGATGGATTCATATTGTGTGCCATGCTCTACTCCTGGTTCACAACCATCGCTTGAAAGCATAGGTTGGAACAAGGAGGCACATGATGCAACTAAACAATCAATTGCAAACTTTTGGTACTATTGCACCATTCCCTTCCATGTAATTAGGTAACAAAAAAAATTATTATTTTTATTGGAAATTGTTTTAAAATTTATAGTTTGATAATTTTTATATTTAGAATTTAGATGTATGTCAAATTCAAATTTAAAGTTACTCTCCATTTTACAATTGTCAATACTTATCTTAATTTATTTATGGCATGTTTTAAGTCTCCTTATTGGCAAAATATGGTTGATACCATAACTATTTGTGGGGCAGGGTTCAAAGCCCCTACTGAAGATGAATTAAAGGGCTCACTTTTGAGTCCAAAGGTGGCTAATGTAAAAACCTAAATAGAGGAGCAACGCTTGCTATGGAGCAAGAAGGATTGCACCATCATGACCGATGGTTGCACCGATAGGAGAAATAGAGCACTGCTCAAGTTTCTTATTTCCTCCGTAAGTAATTGTACTTCCCTCAATGCATTGAATAATTTGAAATTTAAATTTGATTTAGTAATTAATTAGCTAATTTAAAAAAAATAAAATTAATCATTGATTTTGCTTCTTTTTCAGGTGTTACCGTGTTCATCAAGTCCATTAATACTTCTACCCATGTAAAAATGCCACATACCTTTGTGAGGTTTTAGAGGTCATAGTTGAGATGGGCAAAGAGAATGTGGTTCAAGTGGTGACCGATAATGCAACAAATTATGTTGTTGGTAAACTATTGATGGAGCAACACCCAACTATAAATTGGACTCCATATGCCGCCCATTGCCTTGACCTCATATTGGAGGATCTTGGCAAACTTCCATGGATCAAAACATGTATAAATGCAACCAAAAACATTTGCAAATCTGTATACAATCACATGGGTCCTTAGCCTAACGAGGCAATACACGGGTTGAAGGAGTTGGCTCGTCCTAGCATCACTAGATTTGCCACTAATTTCATCACATTACAATTCTTGATTTGATCATAGGCAACTTTGAGGCATATGTTTTTTTGTGAGTGGAATTTCTCATCCTATGCCACAACCACTACAAAGATTGATGTGACATAGCATTTTTGATGAGCCAAGCTTTTGGGCACCAACTACAAAGATTGTGAAGGTAAAATTTAATTCTACATTATGTTTTAATTTTTATTCATATTTTTCTTTTATTTGTATATTTTTGTTCACACTTAAGTTAATGTTTCACAATGTTTGCAATTCACCAAACCCTTGGTAGTTCTCCTACGAGTTGTTGATGGGGAGAAGCCCCGCTATGGTCTACATATATGAGGGCATGGATAAGGCCAAATAGGCCATTAGATCCATTTATGGGGAGTTGAGAATAAGTATTGTCCCATTTGGGAGATCATTGATAGGAGATGGCACCACCAGCTTCATAACCCAACCATGCAGCAACATATTTCTTAAATTTGGCCTTCCAATTCCATCGTGATTTCCACGCAGATAATGAGGTTCTTGGTGGGCTCTACTCAATGATAGAGTAGATGGCGCCTATTGTTACTGCCCAAATAGTCCACGAAATGGACCCCTGTACTACTGGACAAGGAGAACTCTTTGCACTACTGGACAAGGAGAACTCTTTGCACATCAAACATGCAAAGTTAGTAGGATGGCATTACAACCAAGTAAAAATATATTTAAGGGCATAATTCTCCTCTTTTTATATTATTATAAAATGTCGAACTTGAAACTTAAAGTTGGAAATGAGATTAATTTTGTTTGTTTTTCTCATCTCAGATTGGCGGCATATGTTTGGTGCTAAAACACCAAACCTTCAAAATATTGTCATTCGTGTATTGAGCCAACCTTGCAATTCTTCTAGTTGTGAGTGCAATTGGAGTATGTTTGAGCACATACACTCCAAAAAGTGCAATAGACTATACGTGGATAGGTTGAATGATCTAGTATATGTTCATTACAACCTTTGTCTCAAACACAAGCAAATTTTTGACCATGGCTCCACCCTGATCATGCCAGAGGAGGTTGATTCAAAGTCTGAGTGTATTAATGAGGCTACAAATCTAGTGTTTAGTGACAAGGACCTTGATTGGGTGGACCAAGCGGATAGAAAGGCCGAGGCTGTAGCCATGGCAAAGGAGGCTAGAGCACGAACACAACCACAACTGATGTTGGTGAGGGTGGTATGGAATCACAAGCAGAAACTATGGTTGCTACTGCTACATCATCCAAGACCCACCTTAGACAACACCTTCATAGGAAGGATGCAAGCTCCTCTATTGCATAGACTTGTAGTTATTGTTTTGATATTTCATATTTGTATGAAACATTTAATGTCATGGATTTCACATTCCATGAGTTTTGTATACATTTGACTACATTTATATATTTGTGTTATTTCCTTCAACAACTCAACTACAATTTGCATTTATACTTATGTGACCAATGTATACTTGTGTATGTGATCAAATTTGCTTCTATTTGATGATGTTAATATGTCTTTAAGTTTTATTTAATAAAGGCATAAAGGGTGCATGAAACAAGTTTTAAATCCTTAAAAATATCTAAATTTCTTGGGTTTCTCATTTTGTCAATTATGTGGAGTCCCGAGGCCCGAGTCAAGTCATCCTCGCCAAGTTTGTATAGAGTCTGAGTCTCATTACTATGGTATCAACAACCTTCAGAGAAAAATATGAATATGGCTTCATATGTAAAAGAAAACAAGAAGGGACATGACAAAACAATAAAGAAACAAAATTCCAAGCCACCAAAGAAATGATAGCTTTTATTCTATATGAGATGCTTCAAATCTACATTGTGATCAATCATAAAACCTAAGAAACAGAGACACCTCATGCTCTTGAATATGTATATATGGTAATGAATATTTTCCTCTAATTTGAAAAAGCAAAGGAAGCCTCGATTATATTCAGCATGTAAAGAATATAGCATTCAATTAGAGGAGAGCCCTCAAGCATTACCATGAATAGGACAGCAGTTGTAGATATGAGCACCTCTGAACAACAATTAGTATAATACATATTCTTTCCTAAAACATACCAAGTAAATGTATCTCTAACAGACATCTTAAAACAATAAATAAGCTCTTAAAAAACCTACATTGTTCTTATCCAAGCAACCTCTAGATAAAATATTATAACCAGAATTTTTGTTCAATATGTTTGCAAAAATCAGGTTTATGGCCCTGCCACAAAAAAATATGATTCAATGAAAATCATGTTATCTTTTAAGACTATATAGTTTTCACTCATGAAGATTGGAAGCCCTATTTTTCTGCCATGAACTACAAGAAGAAAATAAACTAGTCAATTTTTAAATCAAGTCAAATATCCAAACCAGGCTTCAAGAAATCATCTCTCAAAGACTGGTTCTGCAAAATATAAAATCAATCATTAAATCTTAAAAGCCATTTACAGAGAGGGATTTCAACACCATTATAAAACCATTAAGGAAAATAAAGTGGCACACGATTCAATTATCTATAGGGGTCAGTGCCTTGATAAATATCACAGAAAAGTCTCTGATCATGTCTTCTGCAAAGGAACTTTCACCCAGACAAACTGATGCCGAAGACGGCAACACTAAACAGAAAAATTAGATCAAGTGATGATAACTACAGATTGGCTAGGCCACAACAACATGATCAAAGCTAAAGTCAATAATTCCATGCTACCAACAACTGGCCAGTTCTCATTCAATCATTCCTGATAGACACCTACTCAAAAAAATAAGTAATAATTTAAAATGCCCTGGCACACTCACAAGGTTTAGACCACTTGTTCACAAATTGTGTGTCAAAGCTCCGACTCATTCAGGGCACATAAAGCACATGAAATCAGAAGGCCAAGCAATGACCACTTAATTATCCTAGTTGATGTTGGTGATATACAATCTCATAGACCAACCTAATACAGGCTTGGTAGAAACAGGCACAAGCATAATCATTAAATGTAGTGTGTTAGAAGGGAACTGCATAGGGACTTCCCCCAGATCTACAATAGTTACTACCAAGTATGAACAATAACAATTTCATTCACAAAATAAGCATACCTTGATATTCAGTCATTCTCTAGTGCAGACTTCAACTCCCTAACATGAGACTTCAACAAGCTCACCACATTCAAATATGCTCCATGAATAATGTTGTTTCAGAGCTCAATAGCATTTTGAGTGAGCATGCAAGCCTTCTGGCATGGTCTTTAGGAGTGGCCTCAAGCCAAATAAGCAAATACTCATTGCTTACATTTAATTAAGTTTTGTTAACAGATTCATAAATTTGTTGTTATGAATCTCTTCAGATAGAAAAATTTATTCATAAATTCAGATTCACAACCATTCAGTGCATGAAAATTAAATTATAGCTAGGACAAGATAGATATGTTGACTATTGTTCGTACACTAGTACTGTTCTCGTTGGGCCTAACTGGTCCCTAGAACCATTCACAACCATTCAGTGCATGAAAATTAAATTATAGCTAGGACAAGATAGATATGTTGACTATTGTTTGTACATTAGTACTGTTATCGTTGGGCCTAACTGGTCCCTAGAACCAACTGCTGCCCTTTAGACACATTAGGTGCATAGTCATCCCTGTTCCCATACCCATATCCACAATTGAATGATTCGCTGCTGTCCTGGCTGAAACCCTCAAAATTCCTTGGCATAGTCTTACAATTATCCCAATAGACATGTGCATAATCCTTTTGTCATATCCTTAGCAATTGCCACAAGTTGTGCATATAATCCCTTCTCACTTATTTTTTAAATAAATGTTACAAATTCAGAATCAAAATTGTTGTTAATGAATCTTTACAGAAAAAAATTAGTGTATTACACATACCTTGATTATTGTTTGTACATAACTAATGTTATTTTGAGTTAGAACGATATATATCCCTTGATTATTGTGCATCCATTATTAATGTCAGAACAGCCAACTCCTAGAATCAACCAATGCACGCTTATTTATATAATTTGAGCTCAACCTTATTCATTGACTACTATTCCCTTATTCATTTGCTCCATTGCCCTGATTTGACTGGTAATACTGTAATATTGGTACCCCATCATTTCCAGATGTCAAATTCAGCGATTAAGGCTATAAGTCCTCAAAATACATTGGAGAAACCTTACAGTTAATATATCATCCCAAACATGTGCACATCCTATAATTCTCTGAACACTCAAAAAACCTTATGAGAAATGCAAGGACTTCCATAAGAAGTTTGATCCTATGATAAATAATTGATCAAAACAAACTATAGTAGAAGTCCATGCAATACAAAATCGGTTTAGATCTCAAAGCTAAACAAATAGCTTTGCAACGTTTGACTCAAACATACTGTACATGAAATGATAAAAATTGGCAACAAATGCTTGGAAATGAATTATAGCAATCATAAGAATTTTTCTTCTTTCAATTTGAAAGATCAAATGAACTTTACACATTATAACAAAACAGTTTAAGATAAATTTGAGGGATAACAAATTCATTTTATGAAATGAAACCATTAATGATCAACCTGGTTGGGCATGTCAAGATCATTGATGCATTGTTATTTCCTCCACAAACAAATAATCTTAAACCACCGTATGTTATATGTAGTAGATCGATAAAAAACAATACAAACACAGTTGTTAATAATATTTCAAGAAAAACAGGAATCAGTTCTCAAGCCTAATGTAATCCAGTTAGACAAACTCGTTGTCCTCAGAAGACTACACTTGTCGTTCTCAGAAGACTACACAGGAATCAAAATCCATATGACATTTTCAGGAAAAAAACACCACTAAGACCAAGGCTTAAACAGTCATTCTGAAACAAATGGAAAATACAACCAGTCAAAAAAATGATTTATTATTAATATACATAGTTCGATGATTTATTGTTATATGCATAGTTCAAGGTGCACATTCAAGGAAATTAGAAACATGATACCATTAAAAATCACCAATTGAAGTACCACTAAAAATACTGCCTTTGGACTTTTGTATGCTTGTTTCCTAGACTTCTTCTATTGTGAGATAAAACACCTAAAAGTGAGTTAAAAGAATGCGGTACCACATACATCAGAAGGATCCACTAAAATAGGTAATGATATTTAATGTAACAAATGACTTTAAGACGATCTTAAAATGCAAGCAAAGAAACTCCCAAGTTCATAAAAGACTGGAAAAGTTATTCTAAGGAGAGAAAAGCATAAAACGACTTGGACAAAGAACAACCCTATCTGAATCCAGATAATCCATCTCTATCACATTATTTTACTACGGCTTATCAGTCTGACAATCAAAGAGAACAAGCAAAATGTGGACTAGTCTATTGCAAGCTCCTATAATTTTAAGAGCAACACAGCACTCTACTCATTCTTTGTCATAGAGCCTCTCCTTGCGGTAGTAATAGCAATGTTTTAGGGATCTAGTCACATGATGCTTTCTTAAGTTCAAACTATTGACTTAGACATCACATTTTCCCATGTGTGAATGTAACTTCATATTAATACCTTCTCATCTTTCAATATTAATCAAAAGTTGATCAAAACCTCATTAACCAATCTCATATGGGACAAATATGACAACTCCACATTATTGTAATGTTATTCTTGAATTAAATGAGAATGATTCATAATTTTCAAATTGTAGACCACACTAGAAGCATATCTAGGGTCCCAGATAGGGTTTTAGAACAGTTAACTATAACCCAATGAATAATTTTACTTCTAAACTTATTTTTTCAATTAACTATTTTCAATTTCCACAGATAGACATTTTTAGAAATTTTCTTAATGCCAAGAAATGACCCAGTAAAAACCCAGAAAAATTAAAAAGTAATCCAATGGCTTTGTCATTTTAGATCCTTCAGTAAACACCAAACAAACCAAATCTAAGAACAACGTGATGACTTTTTCTCCACAAGAAACTTTAATGTAAGTATAGAACTGCCTTCCAATTCAAAACATGATGTATCATATATAATCTATTCTTGCTAAAATTAGAAAATAGAGATTATTTTGAAAGAGTAAGGGCAAGATGGTTCTGATGGGTACTATCTGCTAATTTTCTTGCTTTTCAAGTCTCCCTAGTGCCTGGGTATCCTAGCGCGCACCAAACATGAAGTTCAGTGTTGATGACATTGAGTTTAACAACTATTTTCAAATAGATTTTGTTGTCACACCAAAGAAACATTCAAAACAGTGTACATCATTGACAGTCAACCCAATTTGGATTGTCATCTCCAAACCCACTGTCCTATAAAGAATCTCACAGCCAGAAATTGATTGGCTATAGCAGAGCCCTGGCAGTGGTTTCCAGTGTAACCAAATCTACCAGTAAGTTTGCTCTAGTTGACAGTTCTCTAAGGTATCTTGCCTGTTTTGGCACATTCGGTAACTGAACAGGTTGTCTAATTACTCTGTTGCTTCAAAGGACATTTAGCTGATGTACAACATGCCGAGCCTTCTCTTAAGTTTTGATCCCAGGTAAAGTGAAGTCTTTGAAATACTATGAAAATTTCCCTACACTCTAGATCAACCCTCTCCCCCAACCAAGGTTCCATAGGGACAAATGCCCGTTCTACACTCATGGAGATTGGGCATGAAGGCAAAATGGTCCCACCTGGGGTCCCAATTTGGATTGTCATTTCCAAACCCACCATCCTATAACTAATCTCACAGCCAGAAATTGATTGGCTATAGTAGAGCCCTGCCGGTGGTTCCCAGCGTAACCAAATCTACCAATAAGTTTGTTCTATTTGACAATTCTCTATGGTATCTTGCTTGTTTTGGCACATTCGGTAACTGAATGGGTTGTCTATTTATTCTGTTGCTTCAAAGGGCATTTAGCTGATGTACAACAAGCCAAGACTTCTCTTAAGTCTTGATCCCAGGTAAATGTGAAGTCTTTGAAATACTATGAAAGTTTTGCTACACTCTAGGTCAACCCTCTGCTCCAACAAAGGTTCCATGGGGACACATGCCTGTTCTACACTACATGGAGATTGGGCATGAAGACAAAATGGTCCCACTTTGGGTCCCTTTTTTGAGAAATCTACAAATGACTTACCATCCCCAAGACAATCACCAGGAAGTTGGGTGCATTCCTGCACATCAGTCCCACAAAAACCAGAAAATAAGGAAGAAAACACTAAACAAAATTTATGAAAAAGAAAAAATCTGACACTAAATGGAGCTAACCTAGGCAAATCCCCGTCAAACCTGGCCAAATTTTCTGAGAATGCAAAGTGAGTCCAATTTCAGTTTGATGAATTTTAAAATGTTTTTATACTTTTTTTTTCACTTCCCCCTGCAGCAAACCCTGGCAACTGTAAAAGGTATGAGAGATAAGAGATCAGTTGAAGCGAGATACTTTGGGGTGGATGGGCAACATGTAAGCAATAATTTAACAAAACCACTCAGAGAAAGGCAGTAGAAATTGGAGAATAAAAAATTATAGAGATCTCCCATGAGTTTCATTGTCGGACTAAGTTACCGGTCTTGGTACTGGTTCAGGTTCGGGTTCCAGGGTTCAGTTCATCGGTTTGGTCAAAAATAAAAATTGGGGGTTGGGTTCTTTTTGGGTTCGTCCATACAAAAACATATAAAAATATAAAATATATACATATTTACAGCAGTGATTAAGATCAAAATACCACACATAGCATCATATATTGTATAATAAACGAAACCATTATAAAATAAAAAAATATTATAATGCCAATTAGTCAAAACTTAAATATCATATTATATACTAAATTAAAAAAATAATGTCAAGTGTCAACAATCAAGCATCACTAAACAAGCACCAATATGGGTCTTCAAAAATATCATCACCATCCATATTACATTATTACTGAAACATATTAATAGGCATTGTACATTAAAGTTTAAACTACATCATCCCCCCAAAAGAAAAAGTTGTCTTCCAAGTGACAAGGAAAAAGTTAGCATCAAGTAACATAAGGGAAGATTGTTCAATTCGATGACGATATTGTAATTGAAGACCTATAGGCAAACTTGGAAGCATAGTTCGTAAATGAAGACCTACAGGCAAACTTGGAAGCATAGTTCGTAAACTCAGACTTGGAGATACTTGGCAAATGAAATGAGTTCAATGGGGGTTTGGGAGCAATGCCCTGGTGGGATCAGGACAGGGGGCAGCGCCTCCAGCAAGTTCAAGGTGCAAAGCCCCTTGTGGGGTCCGAGAGAAGCGCACGATATAAAGCAGGGTCAATAGGCAGAGCCCCCACCACCAAGCCCAAATTAAGACCTTCAAAACCACACAAACCTTCATGGTGTACATCATTTTCCATTCACAATAAAAGAAATATTTTGTTTTTCATTTGTCTTTAAAATGCATTGTAATCCACATTGTAGTGTTTGGGGGGGCATTTTTTGCTTTTTAGGGAAACTTTGAAGCAAAAAACAAATTTAAAAAATGAAAATCATTGAAATTTGCTGTCGGGGCACCACTCCTGCCAAATTTGTTGAAGGTATACCCGAGTTTGTCCTAAACAGACCTGCAAGTCTGTAGTGGACCCTGGACAGCCCCCAGGGTGAACAGAATCTGGACCCATATCCAGGCCAGACGGGACCCAAACCAGCAGGCCAACAGGGGTGAACTGGTAACATAGTTGTCAGCTGAGTTTATTACCAAGAACTCCAATTGAAACACAATATGGTGAGGGAATTGGTAAATGTTAATGATACAGGCAATATTAATACTAAACAGTAATGATATGATGATAGGCATGTTAATGTTATGTTTCATGTAATGAAGAAATTTTGCACACATGGAAAATGATATGAATAGGTAATGTTAATTGATTTTACAATTAATAATATATCAATATTTATCAAATTATTAAATATTAATTTTATTATTACATTATATATTAACTATGTCAATATAAGGCTTATAAATATTTTTGTACATTAAAAATACTAAGAAATATGTATGTTGCTTTTAATATTTCTATTTGTGGACTGCAAATATTATACATTTATCTTTTATATGTTCTTGTATGGACAAACCCAACTGATTTATTCAACACATTGAACCAATGGAAATTCAAATTTTCATTCTCCATTAAAAAGATGGGTTGAGTAGCCACAAACTTTTTTCTTTAGGTTTTAATAGGAAAAGAATTTGCTTTTTCCCCTAACTGTGTTTTTCTTTCTTTACAATTGCAACGGGCTTAAAATTGCTTTTTCTTTTTTTGATAGTTTCAATGGGCTTACAAAAGTACTTTTTTTGTTTATATTGTTGTTCTTTTGACATGGTCAAGATGAGTTACCTTCTTTCTGAAAAACAGATAAGTAAACACTAAAAAAGGAATTTAAAAAATAATACTAACAAGGTAGGGCTACCAAGGGCAAACAACCCTAACCCATTTCATTTTGCAAAGAAAACACTTTGTAGAGAAGAGGATGAAAAGAGAAGAGAGAGGTGGAAATGAGAGGAAGAGAAGGAAAAGAGAGAATGAGGAAGAGAATTTCAATAATCAAATTTGCACTTGCCAGCCATCAGCAACACCATATCAACTTCACTCTTCCTTAATTGTTTTAGCCTTTTAGGTTTTAAACAAGTCACATTCTTGTAATTTTTTTTCTTTTAAAAGCCATTTGGAATTCATTTTAACTTTTACTTTCGTAATTTTTATTTATTCTCCCCCAATTCAAGGGGTAGGAAGGCCTAATAATTCTTCCCTTCTTCAGAGAAACAATGCAAGAAGGCAAAACCCCCTGTAGGCTGGGTGAAACTAAATTTTAATGGGGCTGGAAAAGGAAATCTAGGTCCATCTAGCGGAGGCAGCATCATCCATGATTCTAATGGGTCACTGATCACAGCAACTTCGGAAAAATGATGGCACAGACTAATAATGAGGCAAAGGCCCAAGCTCTGCTCCTGGTTCATTATGTCTGTAAAGAAAATGGTTCGAATTCCATTCAAATCAAAGGAGATGCTATGATCCCCGTCAATGCCATCAAGAAAAGAGGAACCCCAAACTGGAAAATCAATAACATATTACAGAAGTGTGGCCTATTCTAGATTCTCTAGCTTTGTTTTCCATTCAGCTCTAAAGGCTGGGTGAAACTGAATTTCAACATGGCTAGAAGAGAAAATCCAAGTCCATTCAGTAAAAGCAGCATCATCCAAGATTGTAATGGATGATTGATCACAGCTACTTCTAAAAAACTGTGGCCTATTCTAGTTTCTCTAGCTTTGTTTTCCATTCAGCTCTAAAGGCTGGGTGAAACTGAATTTCAACGTGGCATATTACAAAAGTGTGGCCTATTCTAGATTCTCTAGCTTTGTTTTCCATTCAGCTCTAAAGGTTGGGGGTTGGGTGAAACAGGAATTTCAACGTGGCTAGAAGAGGAAATCCAAGTCCATCTAGCAAAAGCAGCATCTTACAAATTTGTAACGGATGATTGATCACAGCAACTTTGAAAAAACTGATGGCTCAGAATAATAATGAGGCAAGGGGCCAAGATCTACTCCTTGGTCTTTAGGTCTATAAAGAAAAAGGTTTGAATTCCATGCAAATCGAAAGAGATTCTATGATCCTCATCAATGACATCAGGGAAAGAGGAACCCCGAACTAGAAAATCAATAACATATTACAAAACTGTGGCCTATTATAGATTATCTAGCTTCTTTTTCCATTCAGCATGTATTTAGAGAAGCTAAAACAGAAG
The DNA here is from genome assembly GCA_007258455.2 of Sequoia sempervirens. Lineage (NCBI taxonomy): Eukaryota > Viridiplantae > Streptophyta > Pinopsida > Cupressales > Cupressaceae > Sequoia > Sequoia sempervirens. The sequence continues at coordinate 27,782 of VDFB02380270.1, read as the reverse complement.
CAGATGCCCTTGCCAATCATGCAATAGATAGCAGGGCTGCAGTCACAATTAGTGGCATCATTGAGGAATGGGAGTCTGTTGGAGTCAAATTCAAATCTCCCACCCACAACCCCCGCCCAAACATACATTTTAATAATTCAAGGTTATTTGATGTCTTGTAGTGGCAATAATTTTGCATTCATTCATCCCCTGTAATTTTAATCATTGCTAAGAGTGGCAGCCAAATGAGATACACAAGAAACTTGTCTCAGATAAGAGTTGTACATGCCAACTTCTTTGCACTATCACCTGACATGAAAAGATTTTCTTGATGGCAATAAATGAAGGATTGGGTTCTCACTGCTACACTCGTTGATTTATCTTCTTGAAGAGGCAAACAATTTTTTTGGATCTGGTTGCTGAGCAACAGTTATACATGGTGATGAGATTGAAGACTAGTTTTGTTTTGTTTATTGTGCAATGGGTGTTGGGAAATGATTTCCTTTGCATGGACCACCGATATCATGTAAATACCAACATTGTCTCCACATTCATTGCAGTATTGCTAGATGCAAGTGAAGACAAGTATGAGCAGGTTGATGGAGTCTCTATTCAAGAAAATCCAAGCAATTGGTTAAAGCAACACCTTGGAATATGCAATGTCATGCTAATGTTTCTAGCCACGAAATGATCCACTCCAAATAGGCAACAGTGTGATAATCAACCCTTGAATGCCTTTCCTACAAGTTCACAATGAAAAGATAAAGGATGTGCAATACAGGAAAGTGGGCTGAGTCATTGCTTTCTCAAAAGCGTTGCAGGTATTGAGCCTCTAAATGTTGCAAATTGGGGTTTTATCAATAGATAATTACTATGTTGAATAGAATATTGGGTTTGGGATTCAAGGTTGTAGTTTGTCTTCTTAGGTCGCTTTGCAGTTTGTCGAATATGATGAGTAGAATACCTATATATTTAGGTTTTTTTTGTCCCTTGGCCCCTGGGTACTATTAGAAGACAATTCGCTCAAAAAAAAACTTGATTCAAGAGACCACAATTTGCTCAAAAAAAACTTGATTCAAGATTGTTTAATGTCAACGCATTGTGATCGATGACTAAACCAGTCTAATTTATTCAACACCACAGTGTGATTGATAACTAAACCAGTTTAATTTATTCAACACATTGTGATTGATGACTAAACCAATCTAATTTATTCAACACATTGTGATTGATGATTGAACCAAACTAATTTTCTCAACAAACTAACCAATGGACAAATCAAAATTTTAATTTGTTATCTGTTTGACATGTCAAAAACCCATTTTTAATTAGGCTTTAAGTGAGAAAAATTGCTTTCTTTGCCCTAAATATCTTTCTTTTTTGGGCACCTATTGTGGACTAGAAAAAGCTTCCATTTTTGCACTTGCAACTATTAGAATAGTATTTTGTATGTTAATGGTAAATTATGAATGTATTTAAGTAGATTAGATATTTTCCTGTTGTCTTCTATTTTTGGTAGGTACATTTAATGTCTACAGTTGTAGGTGGTTGGTCTCTTAAATGTCTATAGGTAGAGGTAGTTGGTTCCATTAATTTCTACAGTAGTCTGTAATTCCTATATATTGTAATCTTCTCTTCTTCTTAATGCAAGCAAGTAAGAATTACCAGTTCACTTCCTAAACATGGTATTAGAGCCTAGGTGACTAAAAATCAATCTTCTAAAAACTTTCGAAAAAAAAAATTTAAGCTCTTGAAGATTGAATTTTCATGGCTCTTTGTATTCTGAAAATTGCAAGTTTTTTGCTTTGATTTTTTGTGAGTTCTCCTCACTAAAAATCGTGGGTCTTATTCTGAAAATCGTGGGCTTTAAAAAACGCGTTTTTTTTGTGCCCTTTCAAGACGCATTTTTGTGTCTTTTGAAGCCACGATTCTGTGCATTTTAGGGTCGCATGTTTTTATCACAACTGGACGCGTCTTTGTTCTCTTCCCTGACGCCATTGTTCTGGTCTTTTGAAGCCCACACGACTCCCTGCAACAAAAAACGTTTTTTTTCACTGTGCCCGCGGTTTGAAGGTTTCTTTGTGCGTTTTTTTGCTGTTTTCTGAGCCGCGATTTGTGTGTTGCACAGGGCCGCGTTTCTCAAAAGATTTTCTTGCAGATTTTGGCCGTTTTTTATCCACGTTTTTTGGCTTCATTGAAATGCATTTTTTGAAACTTCTTGGACGCAATTTCGCTGCATCCCCTTGGCCGTGATTTCTTCCTCGTGTTTGAGACATGAGTTTCAGAAATTTTTCTTAGTTTTCTGGCGTTTTAATGGCCACCTAGGGTTTCAGAAAATTCGACTAGGGTTTTGACACTCCAGTTCAAGTTGAAATTTTATTTTGATTGCAGATTCCTTGTGGGTTTTTCGAAATCTCAACTGGGTTGTCGTTAGTTTTATTGGGTGTCTCAAGGTTTGTGCCTCGAAATTTGTGCAAGTGGGTGTTGTCGAAATTTTTTGGGTATTCTTCAAATTTTATGGGTTTTGTCTTAAAAACTCTGCATTGGTTTTATACCTCGAAATTCATGCTAGGGTTTCGATTTATGCCTTGAAATTTGTCCTGTAGAACTTGTTTTTGTTTTCAGTGCAGTGGTTTTTGTGCCTTCACCAGTTTGACTTCAAGGTATGTAATGGCATCTCTAACAAATATAATGCTCGAAAGCAGCCAGAAGTTCAATGGGAAGAATTACAACACCTGGAAGCAACACATGATTATGATCTTTGAATATCGTTGCCTCGATCAAAGTCGTTTTGGGGAACTCAACTCATCCCACTATAGCCGGAAAAGACCAGGACAAATGGGATGAACGCAACTGAGAAGTTGTCATGCTCGTCAAACTATCAATCACAGATGAGCAACTACCTCAGGTATCGTTTGGCAAAAGTGCTACAGAAATCTGGGATCATTTGAAGGCCCTTCAGGAAACCTCTGACAAGAGCAGAGCGTTCTTTCTCAAGAACATGCTTTTTTCCATCATGATGGATGAGAAAATGTCCTTACAGGAACATCTGACAAAGATTAAGGACATTCGTGATCAATTGGAGGTGATTGGTCGCACAATGGAGGAAGAGGACATGGTCGTCATTACTTTGAAGAGTTTGCCAAAATCTTATGAGCATTTCATTGAAACACCCAATATTACTTCAACAAATGTTGATTTGAAGTTCCCAGAGTTGTAACAAGCTTCTACAACAAGATCGTTGGAGACAACAGTTTGGGAGCAGTACCAATTCCACCTCCACAAAGCAAGCGTTCTCTGCCAAATCTTCTGCTAAGAACAAAGGGAAGACTCAATCTTCTCAACTGAAAGGCTCTGGTTCTTCTCGAGACAGCAAGAAGAAGAAGAACGTTTAGTGCAATTATTGCCATAAATATGGTCACATGAAGGCTAATTGTCGCATTCGGTTGGCTTCTGAACAAAAGAAGCAGGGTGGGTCTCAACCTAAAGCTAACGTTGCGGAGCACACTGATCAGAAAGAATCTACATTATATGCGTTTATGGCCAAGAGAACCGCAGATCCAATACAATCTTTTGCCTGGTATATTGATTTCGGGGCTTCACGGCATTTTACTCATCGTAGGGATTGGTTCACCAAATATGAACTATTCACTAATTCAGTGATCTTTGGAGGAGGCGACAAGTATACAGTTGCCGATAAGGGCAATGTTCAGATTCACTCTGGAAGGAGAAATTTAATATTTCTCGATGTCTACTATGTTCCAGGCATGGAACATAATCTTCTCTCTGTCAGCCAGATCATGAGGCATTCTCCCCAATTGGATGTTATTTTCAGTTCGTCCACCTGCGACATTGTTGATGAGGAGACATGTACTACAATCGCTATGGGACTTGAAAATCATGGTCTATATAGACTTGTTGATTCCGATGATTCTCAAGAGCACGCCCTAGCAGCCAAGAGTACTTCCATCAACAAACTTTGGCATCAGCATTATGGGCACTTTAATGTCCACTATCTCTCTCAACTGTCTTGGGAGGGTTTGGTTGCTGGTCTACCTAAGATCCAAACTCAAAATCATGGAGTTTGTGGAGCCTGTCACGCTGGGAAACAGCATCGGACACCATTCTCGGATGGTGACTCTTGGCAAGCCTCCAAGGTGCTCCAATTGGTTCACGCTGATGTATGTGGACCAATGAACACTCCATCTGTTACTGGGTCCAGGTACTTTTTATTATTTGTTGATGATTTCAGTAGAAAAATGTAGGTGTATTTTTTGAAAAATAAATCAGATGTGTTCAGTACATTTCAGCAATATAAGGCCTTAGTTGAGAAAGAATCAAGTTCTCAGATTGTCACTCTAAGGTCAGATAATGGGGGGGAGTTTTGTTCAGCTAACTTCTCTACTTTTTGTGCTACACATGGCATTAAGCGCCAACTCACCACACCATACACCCCTCAACAGAATGGTGTAGTTGAACGTAGAAATCGCACCATTACTGAAATGGCTCGTTCTATGATGGAGTACAGAAATGTTCCTAAGAAATACTGGGCTGAAGTAGTTTTTGCTGTAGTCTACCTCCTGAATCGGTCACCTACACAGGCCATTAAGAAGATGACTCCTGAAGAAGCCCGGTCAGGACATAAGCCTAAGGTGGGCCATATGAAAGTCTTTCGTTCTACAGCTCATGTATGGATTCCAGAAGCCAAGCATGCCAAGCTGGACTCCAAGAGCCAAAAACTTATGTTTATTGGTTACAGCGACAATCACAAGGCATACAGGTTGATTGATGTGGAGACATATCGTCTCATATTCAATCGTGATGTTGTGATTGATGAGACTACTGGTCCATTTCCTCCTACTACAGTCTTGAGGATTGGCCTATGAAGGTTTCTGATGAGGGTGTTCGTCTTCCTCTTGGTTCCCCTAATGGGAGGGCTTCAGAGCATTCTGACTCTGAAGATGAGGAGTCTACCGGTCATGATCTAGCACCACCTAATTTTCCTCAGGACTCACATCTAGATGACTTTGTTCCAGAAATCCCAAGCTATTTCTTTTATTCCAGATGTTGGTACTTCTACTCGTCGGCCTAAGTAGTGGCTCAAGACTATCAGAGATCTTCATGATGATGAACTCATTGAGGGCAAATCAGCTAGCAGAAAGAGCAAGCAACAAAACACAGTCAATTTTGCTCTTATGGCCAACATCCACAACATCTATGAGCCTCCGACATATTCAGAGGCTAAAGGAATTCCTGAGTGGGAAAAGGCTATGGAGATAGAATACCATAGTCTTCTGAAGAATCACACTTGGGTTCTTTCTGATCTTCCTCCTAGGAAGAAACCTATCAGCTGCAAATGGGTTTATAAGGTCAAGTATCATGCAAATAGTACTTTGGATAAATACATGGCCAGATTGGTAGCTCGGGGATTCACACAACGAGAGGGCATTGATTATGATGAGACTTTTGCTCCTACTACCAAGATGAGCACAATTCGTCTTCTTCTCGCTATTGCTGCCCAATTTGGATGGACAATTCATCAAATGGATGTCAAGAGTGCCTTCCTCAATAGTGATTTGCAGGAAGAAGTCTACATGAAGCAGCCTCTCGGTTTCAAGGTTGCCGGAAAAGAACATCAGGTTTGTAGACTGGTCAAAGCACTCTATGGACTGAAACAGGCTCCCCGTGCATGGTACATCAAGATTGATCAATACTTGGTTGATCATGGTTTTCAACGCAACCCTTCTGACTCTAATTTGTATGTCAAGCACTCTAGTGATCATCTTTTGTTTCTTGTTGTCTATGTTGATGACTTGATCATTACTGGCAGTTCAACATAGTTGATTGCAACAATCAAACAGGATTTGTGTCAGGCTTTTGACATGACAGATTTGGGGCTTCTCCATTATTGTTTGGGTATTGAGGTTTGGCAGACCGCTGGTAGCATTTTTATCTCTCAGTCTAAATATGCCAGAAGTCTGCTTGATAAATTTTAGATGCAAGATTGCAAACTTGCCTCCACACCTATGGAGAAGGGGCTAAAGTTATCAACCAAATCTGATTCACCTCCGGTCAATGAAATGATATTCAGGCAACTAGTGGGCAGCCTCATCTACCTCACTGCCACTAGACCTGATATCAGTTTTGCTGTGAGCTACATTTCTCACTTCATGACAGCTCCAAAAGCTGATCATTTGGTTGCAACAAAGCGAGTGTTGAGATATGTTAAAGGCACTTCCGATTATGGTATTTTGTATGGAAAATGCAAGGATCCAAAGCTGATTGGTTACACAGACTCAGATTGGGCAAGTTCAGTGGATGACAGAAAATCCACTTCTGAGTATGTATTCAATTTGGGTACAGGTGTTGTAGCATGGACCAACAAGAAGCAACAGGCAATGGCTCTTTCCTCGACTGAAGCAAAGTATCGAGGAACAGTTAAGGTAGCATGTGAGGCAGTTTGGCTCTGCATGATGCTTTGTGACATGCACATGTCACAAGCAAGACCTTCTCCCTTGTACACTGATAATCAAGGGGTGCTCAAACTGGCCAAAAATCTAGTCTTCCATGAACGTACCAAGCATGTCGAGCTTTATTGTCACTACATCCGCAAGCTGGTAGAAGATGGATCAGTTCCGCTACAGTATGTTCCGACAATGGATCAAACTGCAGATATTCTCACCAAGTCTCTAAGCTCGGATAAGTTTGTCAAATTCAGGGGGGAACTTGGTTTTGTTGACAAATTGACCATTAAAGGAGGGTGTTAGAATAGTATTATCAATTATGTATGTTAGTGGTCAATTATGAATGTATTTAAGCTATGTTCCACCAAGTTTCTGGTACGGGGGGGACGGTGGAACAGCGGAACGTGTTTCAAGGACGGCATTTTTTAAGGGGATTTTTGGGGACAAGGGGACGGCTATATATATATATTAAAAATATAGGGAAATTTCAGAGATTCATATGAGTAATGATAATCATAACAATGAACATTGATAAAGTTTCAAATGTAATCACCAATCATATTGACATATACACTATAGAGTCGAACAAATTAATACTACAACTACTTAGTTGCTTCCATAATTCATGTCAAACAATCAATGTGCATATGATATAAAATTTTAAAATAAAATGTTGAAAGGCTACAAGTTTGCACTACAAATGTCAAAATGACAAAGTCACAAAAGTCCAAACCATAGTAATAGAAAGTATGATGGCTGCCTCTACTCAACATTTGCCAACATTGCATCAAAATCAGACTAAAATTGCCAACATTTGCCAACATTTGCCAACAACTACTTAATTGCTTCCATAATTCATGTCAAACAATCAATGTGCATATGATATAAAATTTTAAAATAAAATGCTGAAAGGCTACAAGTTTGCACTACAAATGTCAAAATTACGAAGTCACAAAAGTCCAAACCATAGTAATAGAAAGTATTATGGATGCCTCTACTCAACATTTGCCAACAACCAACCGTCCCCTTGCCGTCCCCGAGACGTCCTTGCCAATCGAGGACGTTTTGAAAAAAAGGAAACTTTTTCGGGACGCCTAAAAAACGTCCCCAAGGCATCCCCATCCCCGAAATGTCCTCGATACGGGTACAAGCGGCAAAAGGGTAAGTTACGCGTCCACGTGTTTCCTTGTATTTAAGTAGATTAGATATTTTCCTGTTGTCTTCTGTCTCTGGTAGGTAGACATTTAATGTCTATAGTTGTAGGTGGTTGGTCTCTTAAATGTCTGTAGGTAGAGGTAGTTGGTTTCATTAATTTCTACAGTAGTCTGTAATTCCTATATATTGTAATCTTCTCTTCTTCTTAATGCAAGCAAGTAAGAATTACCAATTCACTTCCTGAATAGCAACAACAAGCTTAAAAAAATGTTTATATTGTTGAATTTTTTTTGTTGTGCCGAATGAGTTACCTAAGTGACCATGATGACAAATATAACAAATTGGAAGAAATTAATTGTGGAAAGAGGGCAAGGGAAAGAAAAGAGAACTAAAACTAAAAATTCAATAGGGATTGCTTTTAATTTTGATTGCCCAACCAAGTTTGTCATATTTGTCAAGAGTCTTCACTAAAACGATTCCTTTGCAGCAATTTGCAACAACTATTAAACAGAAAAACCAACAATTTTGATGGGAATTGACATTCTAGGTACAAAAATTACTCCCTTGAGTGTAAGGGCAACATTACTAGAATTAATACATACCTTCTACACACATCCTGTATATGGGTTGGGTTTTTGAGAGAACTCATACTAGATGAGAGGCTTGAATTGGCCCTTCCCAAAAGACTTATGGCATGTTTCTAAAACTTCTACAATTACAACTTTTGAGGTGAGTAGTGCAATGAAACTTAAACAAAAAATTAAGGCCAAAAGCCCAATGAATTCACTAGCAACTTCTCTTTTGCCAATCGTATTTCATTTCACAATACTCACACTCCTTATTCTAAGAATTCTAAGGAACCTTGTGCAAGTTGGGTTCATCTTGGAGGAAATAAAGGTCACATGGGTATTGTCTACGTGTAGTATTATCATGGGTGAGCAAATAGGCAATCAATACCATCCACTCATTAATGTTATAATCAAATGTATTGAAGGCCCTTGTCCTTAGAATAATTTATTGTTTGAGAAAGCATGTGGATGCAAAGTTATAATTTTAGACCTGACAAGATTCTATGAGAAGGTTGGCACTTCCAATGTAGGGTAAGTAATTATTGATGCAACATATGTGTGCAAGGAAACAAAGAGGTAGTTGAGGCTCTTATAAGCAAATCTATTGGGCCCCATGTGTGCATGTTGTAAGCAATTCGCTTAAGGGCATCAAAAAATGGAGTGTGTCAAACAAGGCATGGCAAATGCATGGAAGGATTAGATGTTCATTTGCAACCAACAAACCTTGTTGGCACTATTTCAATCCTTTTTGAGGAAAGAATTCCTCAAACTGATTAAAATCCCATTTGCATTCTACTTTATTTTATTGAAGAGAACACTTGACTCGTGGAAGCTCTTACAACTATTGAGCATAACAAGAGTGTGTTAGGGGGAATCCAACACAAGTTTGGAAGAATAGTGAAATAAGCAATGGTGAGCAATTTCTTTTGGCAAAATGTGAGATACATCACATCCATTATAGCCCTTGTTTTCATATTTGTCAAAGATAGGGACTCTGATAGTCACAACCTTGGAGAGATCTACAAGTTTGTAGATAACATGCTTGGAAAAATGAAAAGTGTGCTTCATCAAAGACGCCACCTTGAAATTCTAGCACCAACATATTCAACCCACCATTCAACAAAATTGGGAGGAGCTAAACGCTCCATTACACACATTTGTTTATACGATGAATCCCAAATGGAGTACTAAAAGAGACCTAGAAGGGTTTCGTGCATAGTTTTGATTGATTTTTCCTTTGTATATATATTTTTGGCTCCAATTTTCCTTTCTTTAAGGAGAGTTTATTATGATTCAAATTATTAGTGTCAAAATGGTTTCCAACTTTTAACTGTTTAACCCATGTCCCAACGCCAAGCCTGTTTTGGATAACCCTTCCAAACTCCCCCTCTTCATATTTATTTGGAGCATAGAAACTTTGCAAACAATTCAAAACCCCCTCCTCCTAGTAACATATAAATTTGTGTGGACATCTGCATGACATAAGTAAACTGCTTTCCTAAGGATATTGAATCTGAACTCATATAAACCTTAACAATAGCTATTCAATTATGCAAATGCAGTTTTTAAATGCTACTCTAGCCATTTTTAGAGCTATGCTGCAGCTTCATGCCTTGCAATAAAGAAATAATCTTTCAAATTCAGAATTTAGATTGATGTGAGGATCCTCACATTTATTTGGAAATATTTGGGATACTTTTGACAAGTTAAGAAAAAAAAGTAAAATAAAACATTAAACCATTGAAGACATACAGCGATTGGAGAACATGTCACTCAAAATCCCTGAGGATTCTTTTCCTATGGATTTGAACTTTAATCAAAATTATAAGGTAACCCCTTCTTGCCTATAAAATCCAAATATAGAACATATGCACAGAGTATAAAGTAAAAACGCACAAGCAAAGTGAAAATTCAAGTAACACAGTCAAATGGCAAAAGCAAATGGGCTTTCAAATGCACATCAAAGCTTAAAAGAGAGAGTTCTCCAGAAAAAATTAAAAACCAACAGTAGTACCAAGTTATCAACAGGCGTGGGCCACCTTCCATGATACAGAATCAGAATAAAGCTAAAGAGGGTAATCCTATCAAGGAGGACTGAGACTACTGATAGCAATGGTTACCTCTCAAAAGAAGGAAAGAATATTGACACTCGGGAAAACATTAAATTGCTTCTTCTTTCACTGCTTTTAGCTCGAACAGGCTTGAGCTTCTTTTGGAATCCATTTCTCCCATACAAGATTGATCAACCTACTATGTAATTTATTTTCATTAGTTTACTTTTAATGGAATCGAATACTTTTACACCAAAGAGAATAAAAAGCAACATTGGTTAAAAATTCATTAAGATTAAAAACAGTTCAGTTCCAATTTCAATAAGGCAGCAGCGCTGTACTTCATAAATAGTTAGGTCAAAATCACCAACAATAACATAACGGAACAAATAGAACTCGGATTAACTGGCTCAGAATTCCAAATTCCACTTGCAAATTGAATTCAAATGTAAAATGTTGGCTTATCCAGGACAAAAATATATATTTAGATAAGATTTTAAAAACATCCAAACTCGTACCTCTGTCAATATATCCTCGCCTACAGAAACATAAATAAAATTCTCATCTGTGTACATTTATTTTACAAAACAAAAGGTAAGGAGCCTCTGCCCGAATATTTCAAACCCTAAGCCAAAAGCAAAAAATTAAAAGCAGGAGCTAAAAATGTCTTATTTTGTAAAGAGAGGAAAGTATCGAAGCGGCATACTATTACTCGCCAGGAATCGAACTCGCGATCGGCAGCCACATACAAATTCGAACTGAAAAGAAAGGAGCACCAAACCTTACAAGTCCGGAGATTGCAATTTCTTGAACTTCTTCTTGGAGGTGGAGGAAAGGGCCTTGGAGATGACGTCCGCAATGAGCTGCTGCGACTCAAGGATCATCTCAGTCCGTTTGATCTCCATCTCCATCCTCAGCCGCTCGTTGTCGCGCTGCATCTCCATCTTCATCTGTTCTATACGCATGAAACCCTCGCCCAGGGATCGAACCACCGATGCCAGCTCCGAAAGCGGTTGGTGATGATACTGCTGGTTGGGCAGTTGACCGTGACCAGATTCTGGATCCTCCGGCGGCTTCCGTCTCTTGACGCTGAATCTAGGCGATGGCGACGCCCTGCCGCAATCATTTTCGCCGTTTCTCAAGCACAGAAACGCAGCGGCATCATCATCAGACGGCATACCGTGGTACATGGCCTTGTGATGGAACGAAGCCCCCCGCGGCGGGTAATTATGATTAATGCTGGCGTGGTGGTGGTGATTGTCGTTGGTGTCGGAATCGTGTTCTGCTGTAGCCGTCAGTGGGCGACCATTGGTGAGAGCGGCGTTGGGGTTTGTGGTGGTGTTGTTCTCCGCCCGGAGCGCCGGAGGCCCGTTCTCTAAGAGATCCATGCGCTCAAAGAAAACCCATTTGGAGGAGGACCATGTGGAGGGAGAGCTCTGCTGCTGCTGCTTCTCCGTTCTGTATCTTTTCCTCAGCTTTTCGATCTTATGTCGACATTGCACGGAGGATTTCGAGGGCTCCATGCCGCCGCAGCGGAGAAATACCTGGTGCGCCACCTCCTCCCAGTGGCGGGCCTTGAGCTGGCCGCGCTTCAGGGCATACCATTTCTCCTGATATGCATCGATCAGGTGGTTCGTTTCCAATTCCGTCCACGGCCCCGGCGGTTTTCTGTGAATAACCAAGTGGTGGCCGCCTGGTGGCGCCGCCACAGCGCCACCCCCGCTAACCCCGCCACCGCCTCCCTCGTCTTGCTGCCCTGCGGATGAAGACGACGCAGCGGCCATTGTTGCATTGATTCTCATTCACACATTCATTGCCTTACGATTGATTTATTTCCTCTCTATTGGATTGTTTCTTATTTTCTGGTGGGGATTTTGACCGGGTATAAGGGCTTGAAAGAGGGAGATTGGACTGCAGGAGCCGCGGCGGTGGGAGAGGCGTGGAGTGGAGTGTTTTGCAAACGAGGCCGCCCTCCACGGCTTTTCGATAATATCTTTTTGAAAACGTAGGTAAAAAAATGTTATCCACCTCCTCGTATACCGTCCCACTCCCCTCCTCTGTATCCAGGAGCGTTCCCCAGGACGCGGCGCAAACAAGGTGGGCCACTGAACGCGCCGGTGTTAGCCACCCACGGCCCCAACCGCGCTCCAATACAGAAATAAAGCTAAGATGGTACCTATTTATTGTCGTTTTGCGTGATAGACCCAAAAAATACTCTTTAATAACTTCTTCCCCAAAAGCCATTGGGAAGCCTAACAAAGTTCGCGTCTTTGACTTTGGCAACTACCTACGCTTCTTTCAAACAGATCGTTCAATCTTCTTTTTACCTAATAATTATTTTCAGCTCAATCTTCCTTTTTACCTAATAATTATTTAGTTCAATCTTTTTTTTACCTAATAATTATTTAGTCGTATTATTTATTTATTTTGGGCAACTCTTTGAGTTTAAGGTCCTTCACTCGAATGGGTGGAATTGATTGGTTGTTCAATTTATCTTCTTATTGCAACTTTCGTTTGAAACGATGTTAATTTTTTTGTACCCTTGATGTTTGATATTACAGTCATTTTATATTATTTAGCAGAAAGAAAGTTTGGAGTGTTACTTGAGTAGAAAATTAAATCACAAGATTTAAGCTTTCATCGTTCAATCAAGTTTCAACATATTCTCGGTATCATCTCTATTATCTATATTATATGAGGTTAGTGGTTAAAGAGCATAAAGAAATGTCTCAAACAATAGGGACAATGAGGACAATTAATCGTTGTGTAAAGCAATTCTAGAAAAATCTCATCTTCACCATCCATTCCACCCATGAATGTCCTGGTGTTGAGCACACAGTGATACTGAGAGTGGGAGGCGGGGGGGATGGGGTTGGTGAATCATTATCTAACAAAATTTAATTTTCAAAAACTTAACCAATCACAATAAAACCATTCAAGTAAGATCTAGCAATTAGGCACATAATGAGAACACACGATTTACGTGGAAACCCTTTCGAGAAAAAGCCACTACACAATATTGCATATATATTATAGTTTAAGCTTCTTCTTCTTCTTTTAGGCTTCAACCTACTATCAAAGTCAAAAATGATTTCAAGCTTCCTTAGGGATCCTATACACAACATTTTATTGTTTTCTTGTCTAGGCTAGGCTAAGACAAAAGGCCCAAAACATATTCAAACATATATATAATTCACAAAACCCTATTAACCACACTTACACCATACACACACCTAACCTAAGCTATCAAAACCATCAACAAAGTTCTAGCACATTCCTAAACCCTATTTCCCTTAGTAGGTGACCCAGGAGCTTGTAGCCTTTCTCAGAGACCTTTTTTGCAATAACTCCCTTCATACACCTAATAATGGTTATCTGAGACTTGATTTGGATACATTGTTGGCCCTTACTAAACATGTGTGAAAATTATATGGGATTGTTTTGTACGGAATGGGTCAAGACTTGTTGTTTATAGTCAAATTAGGCTTGTTTAGAGGATTGTTGTGCAATAGTAGAGACCAAATGGATTAATCAGGCCCTAATATTGCTAGGGAAGGTGTAAATTGACATTTCTAACATGTCTAAACAATCACCTTGCATTTATCACTCACAAAAAATAAGAAATTTCAAAAAATAGTCATTTTGCCATGTAGAAGCTTGCAAACCAAGGGTTTGACGAAAAAGACACCTGCACATGTGGACTAGGTATGAAACTTGGCACACTTTATTGTACACCTATAAGCATTAAAAATCCAAAATTTGGAGAATTTTGGTCGATGGAAACATAAAGTAAGCCCTTGCCCTAGTTTGAGGCCAAAAAACACATAATTAGGCCTAAAAATCACAAAATTGGGTGTCAAGACCTTAAATAAATTTTGTTAGCCATGTTTTGACCTTATTGAAGTGTCTAAACCTTCATAGCGGTGAAAGGATTGCTCTAGATTGTTGTTGTCAAACTTTAGCTTGTTGACATGTTTGAAACATGACAGTTTTTATAGAAACATGACTAAAACCAAACAAAATCACCTAAAATTTCACACACTTGCATTATTCATATCATACATCATATGTACATGCATAATTCTCATGAATTTGTGGAGAAAAGGTCATTTCCCTATGTTTAGCTCATCAAAATCCTCTCCTAAAGTCACTCAACTAACCCTAAAGAAGCTCAACAACATGCTAGGAAGATAAAATTAATTAAATATCACCGTTCCATGCCTATCTAACTCCCTTTCCACCTCATTTACATGATGACAAGGATTCATGATCTTATTTAGTCTATAACCACTTATATTAATTTAAATTTGGCCTTTACAACTCATTTACAAGGCCTTATTTACCTTCTCCATGACATTTACACAAATTTGAAATTTAAACTACATACAAATGGTAAACCTTATGATAATATTGTTTTTAATCTCCTAGCTAGAAGTGATGCTCCTGCATCATACTACCAAGGAGCAAAAAGAGCTTCTATCATTTGTTGTTGTGCATTAATTCCTCCACACTTGTACCCAACTTGATGATGTCACATGTCATCCATGTTGATTTCAGCTAATTAATTTCTCCATTTGATCAAATACTAAAAGAACTCTTTGCCTCTTGTTTTCTTGACCACTTTCTTGTCCAAAATTGCCTCAGGTTGCTATGGTGTCTCTTTGGGCAACTACTTCTCCCACTCAATGATCTGATCTTCACCTATTTCAAAGACTTGGACTTTTTGTTCTTCACCTTTGTAAGGGTATAGATCTGCAACATTGAAGATAGGAGAAATTCCAATCCCTTTTGGAAGTTCTATCTCATATGCATTGCTAGAAAACCTTCTTAGAACCCTACAAGGACCAATTTTCTTAACTTTCAACTTTTTGTACTCACCCTTTGGAAACCTTTCTTTTATGAGATGAGAAAGAACAAGATCACCAACTTTAAAACTGACCTCTTTCCTCTTCTAATCAACTCTCTTCTTGTACTTGATGGTTTTTTCTTCAAGCTTCTTCTTCACCTGTTCATGCAAGTCGTGCATTGCACTTGCAAATTCTTCACCATCAACACTTCTTGTCTCTATTTTACCCAAATTCCTTAGCTCATATACTCCTTTAGGATGCATACCATACACGATTTTAAAATGACTCATACCTACACTTCTATTAGGTGAGTCATTATATGCAAATTCTGCTTGTGCAAACACTAAATCCAACTGTTTTGCATTCATACTCACCAAGCTTCTCAAGATGTTCCCAAGGCTCCTATTGACTACTTTTGTTTGACCATCAATCCGAGGATGGTAAGTTGAACTAAAACTCAAATTAGTTCTCAACCTCTTCCATAAAGTCCTCCAAAAGTGTCCTACAAATTTAGTGTCTCTATCAAAGACAATGCTCCTAGGAAGTCCATGTAGTCTAACTATCTCCTTGAAAAACAAGTTGTCAATGTTAGCAGCATCACGTGTCTTTCTACATGGAATGAAATGATCCATCTTAGAGAACCTATCAACGACCACAAAGATTGAATCATGCCCCTTCTGATTTCTTGGTAGACCAAGTACAAATCCATACTTATTGTAGCCTAATTAGATGCAATTCATTATAAAAGATATCAACTATTGGCTCCACAAAATATTTTCAAAATGCAATTTGATCGTTAGCATGATATATTGTGTTGGCCCAGACCACAAAATAGGTCACACTTAAGTTTTTCATATCATATCAAAATTGTCTTAACAAGTCGGCCATGAATAATCTTCAATGTGACCAACAAAATAATGTCACTTTATTGTACAAGCATGAAAACATGAAATATCTTGATCATGCATGCCTTTAACATCCATAAGTAGTTTCCCAAAACCATAATCAACAATTGTCAACTGTGGAGAAATGCGGACTAGAATACCGAAGGGGCAACCAAAAATACCGGATCAGCCACCAGAGAGGATAAGACAGTTATACACACCGGTTTAGAGTACCAGACCAAACTACCAACATGGTGACATCAATGACAACATATAGATAGCTTACTCATTTTTCCAACAATCTCCCCCTTTGTCATTGATGGCAACATGTAAACAAAAATTCTCCTTCTTTCCTCAAAAACTTTTAACTTTCTCCACAACACTCTCCCCCTTTGACATCAATGGCAAAGGGCACCAAAAATGAGTGTAAACATGGTGACATCAAAATTTCAAAAGACTTCAAGAACTTCCAACAATCCAGAGCATTTAAGCAAACGAAAAATTAAGTGAAGATGACATTCTTCACTTGGAATACCTTCTTATACCTTTCCTTGAGAACTGGATACAACTTCTTCCAATTAAAAACAACAGACTCCATCTTTGTGCATGTACTTTCCAATAAACCCAACAGAGTAAAAGAGGGTGACCAAGCTACAACAGAAAATTGTTTCTCAACATCTTCAACATCAATAAGAATTTTTGAAAGATGCTCTAACCAGACTTCAGCAATTTCTTTAAGAAGCCAGAAGGTCTTTGTCACATCATCTCTTTGTCTTTGTGTAATGATTAGTTTTGTAGACACTGAAAATATACTGATTGATCTTATACGCCTGATCCTGATCTTACTAACACCAGTTCGTCCTGAATCATCTCCCCTATTTGTCATTTAATTAAATAATCTTTATTTAATTAAATTCATCACATTTCATCTTTTAATTAAATAAATCATTTTTTATCTAATTAAGTCATCGTCTCCTATTAATTAAATAAATCATTTTATTTAATTAGCCTCTATGGTCTCTCTTTAATTATTTTATTTAATTAAATCTCTAAAGTCATTCCATTAAATTAAATAAATTAATCTTTATTTGATTTAATCTAATATCATCTCATTTTAATTAAATAAATCAAAATCTTTATTTAATTAAGTCTAAATCATTTTCCTCTCATTTTGAGTTATTTCAATCCAAAAATCTAAGTCATAATGGTCAAATAAACTAATCTCCTTTAAAATTAATCAAATCCCGATTAATCAAAATCCTAATCACTCAAATCCCTCCAAAAGGTCTTGTTTATCCAACAAGGCATTAAAGGCCTCTTACATGTCCTTTTCTTGAGCCATGTGACATTAACTTCATCTTTCATCTCATCCTTCAAGCCATCTTTTGAATTTCAAATTTCCCCCTCTTTGCACATTCTACAAAATGTGCTCCATCTCTCTTCAATGGCATGTTGACAAGTGGCGCTTTATCATTGGATCATCTTTAGTCCCACATCCTCCATATCTTGCATTCTTCAATCCTTCATATCTATAAATAGAGACCTTCTCTATTTGTTTGGAGGAGCCACAATCAATGTAAAATCATTATGCTCATTTGTGGAGGAGAATTAGAACCAAAGTTATCATCTTCATATCAAAGATCATCCATTCTTCATCCATTTTTATCATTTCTTAGCTAGGTTATGCAAGAATTCAACCAAGGAGTCTCTATCTTCATCAAATCATCACAAAGCTTACAAGGGATTGGGAAAGGGCCATTTTCCACATCAAAATGGCACCAATTCCCCCATGGGATTGAGAGTTTGCATGCTTAAATAGGATTTAGAAGATTTTCTTGTTTTGTTCTTCATTTCTTTCCTATTTTGAGCATTGTAAATGGATTTCATGGAGAATCTCGATTCTCACTTGCATTTGATCTAACTATGTGTTTGTTTCTTATGTTTTGCAGGTATTAGGATTGGGGTTCTACAAGTTCAGCCTATAGTTCACCAACTTTTATTCTTTGCTTCCCTTCTTTGTCTTCAAATATATCAAAAAAAAATTCAATGTTGTTCACTTTGGCTTCAATCGCTTCAACTCTGCTTCTAAAGTTATCTACAGCTGCAGGCCACTAAAGACAATACTTGTAAACATCTGAAATTTCTTTAACACACTTTTGTGTTTCCACAATCAATTCAGACAATCTCTGCATAGCCTTTTTACATCTCCTTTCAACCAAGATTCCCATTTTTCATCCTTCCAGACCTTCAAGCAACATTCACTCTTCAACAATCTCAATCATATTTTCTGGTGAGAAATCAGAAACAATAGATACTTCAATTCCTTTCCAGAGTAGATAATCTACCAAAGCATCATCAATTTTCAATTTTTCAATAGGCGAGGAAGCACTCCACAATTCACCAATCTTCTTCATTTTTCCTTCAACTATCATAGACTGGATGTCGTTAGGATCAGGGGATTCAGTACCAGTCAAAGACTCTTTCTCCTCATCAGAAATGTCAATGATGTCTTCAGTTATCTCTTTTCTCCTTTTCCATTCTAGAGGGGAATCACTAATAACAACCTCTATTTCTCTTTTTCTGGAGGAAGAACCCACTTCAAATCGACTTGATGCAGATATACAGGAGCAAGGGTTTGCTTGCAAAGATGAGAAATATGATATGTACATATTTTCATTATCTTCTAAATACTCTAGATACCTGTAAATTTGTTTTCCAATAGGAATACCAAATTCTCACTTCACATTATCTTTTCCTAGTAGAGAATTCAGAAAGTAAAACACCAGACATACTAGCAAGGATCTGAAACGAAAGGGATAATTCTCAACCAATGACATTCGAACATTTTCAAGCAAATTCTCAAGTAGCAAGCTACATAAATCAAATTGTTTGTTCTCCTTAACCATCATGTGGGCAATATGTACAGCAATAGCTGAAGTTGAACTTTCACGATTTCTAAAATAAATTTTGTATGAGATACCATACGCAACATACCTAACAACCGAATCAACAAGTGTATCAATCAATAGTGCTCTAAGATCTCTACTTATGCTAGTTAGCTCCACCACATCTTTATACTTTAGAGTTTTATTTCCAAGGAATTCTCCAATGCTGCATAATCCAGGGATCTCTTCGATTGCTTCCTTCGAAATCAAATAGGGTTTTTCCAAAACAATGCTTCCATCCTTAACATAGTTCAACAAAAACAAGATAACCTCTTTATCTGTAATCCATGGAAATTCACTCTATAAATCCATCCCAAGGGTTTTTATATTATGTAATTCAACTTCACTCAACCCTAGTTCAATTCCTTTCATTTTCCTACGATCGCATTCTTCTACTTCGACCCTTTTAAGCTTTAGAGAGGTAACACCACACAATCCACTATCCATTGCTATGCTTCTTTTGAAATTCAGCGAAACCTTTTCGATTTTCTTCTTTCCTTTTGCAATCAAAGAAAAAGGTTTCCAGATTACCTGAATCAATCTTCTTCAGAAAGACTTCAAGCACACCTCAAGATTTCTTTAGAGCACCTTCCAAAGACTTCAGATGCACAATTAAGCAAAAAGCATCACAAATTTTTACTTAACCTCCGTCGAGTTTGCCCTAAACACATTAAATATGGCAAACACAAAAAGCTGCTACACACACTTCACTTAGCACATAAAGACTTAATTTGATCCGTAAATCCTTATACCAACATGTTTTTCTCCAATTCATTTTCCAAAACCTCTGATTGAACATTCTTCACATTTCAACCACGTACCAACCTTTGACACGCCATTCTTCCAAGGGGTTTTTATGATTTTTTGATAATGCTCCCCCTAAGACCATGCTGGGTCTAAATTTTGAATAAGTAATTTGTACTAGATGAGGGTACAGACACATCAGGAGTCTTAGACTTTTCTTCTTCTTCTTTCTTCTTCCATACCTTATCCATTTCTTGTTTCATCTCTTCTTTGTCAATCTTCTTTACCAGTTCACTCTTCTCTTCTAGAGTAGACTTCTTTTCTTTCTTATTCTTGCAATCTTTAGATACATGTCTAGGTTTGTTGCAGTTATAACAAATCACACCTTTCTGATTAGACTGTCCTCCATTATTCCTCAATCTACATTGATTTGCTTGGTGTCCAAATTTATTGTAGTTATAGCAATAGCCATTAAAGAATTGATTCATTATGCCTTCATTAAACATGTTCCTTATTGCCCAATTAAACATACTCACTTGATATTTGCATTTTGTAGCCTTGTGTCCAAACTTCCCACATTCAAAACATCTTTCGGAAAGAGAACCAGAAAATTGGTTCATCCTGCTCCTACATTTAGTTGCTTTATGACCATATTTGTTACAAGAAAAGCAAACACCATCAAAAGAGGGATACCTCTATGCATTGGGTTGTCTCACAGGCAGTCTTCTTGCAAAATTCCTTCTCTACTTCCTCTTGCCTTGATTCTTCTTCACATCTTTAGAACTTTCACCGGTATCAACTCCTAAGCCACCTTTGTCTTTACATGGTTTTTGTCCTGCAAGCAATTCTTCAAGTTTATCAAAGCTAGATCTGAAATTACTTTCACAGAGTTTAGCCTTCTCTAGATCCACTCTTAAGTTTACTATCTCCTGCTCGAGTTTTGAACATTCATTAGACTTTTTCTGCACTATTGTATTCAAACATTCTTCAATCCTCTTTTCTCTTCTATTGTCACTTTCATTCCAATTATCTCTTGATTCAGCTGTTCACTTACTTTTTTGTGTCTTTCCTTAAATTTCTTCAATTGTTCCTTCAATTTCCGAACACATTCATTTGCTTCATTAAGATTCTCTTTTAGATCTTTATTTTCTCTTTCCACTTTGTCAAGATCTTCAAGAGCAGTCCAAAGCTCTCCTATTTCATCCATTCAGCTAGCCTTCAGGATCCTCCTCAAGCAGTTAAGCTCTACACAAGGAACCACAAGCTCAGATACCAATTGTTAAATAGGCGCATGACAAATGAGAGGGGGGGTGAATCAGTTGTCACACAAATTTAACCTTAAATCTTTATCACTTATCAAATCTTCAACCACACTATTTTGTTATTAAATATAAGCATGAAACATAAATAACAAAAAGTAAATCAACACAATGAACACCAGATTTTTACGTGGAAAACCCAATAAGGGAAAAACCATGGTGAGGGTTAACTCACACTATATAGTATTTTCAAAAGAGGCTCATTGTCCAAGTACAAAGGCTCACTGCCTACAAAAAGGACTCATTGTCCAACAAGGAGGCTCACTGCCTACACAGGATTATACAAAATAGAATAAGGCTTTACAACCCAAAAATGAACTGGAAAGATGCACCTATCATGTGCTGATACAGTTCCGGTGATGCTCAGTATTCAAACTTTTCACCCTTCATTCTTCGCTCATCAATTGTTGCCTTTCCGATTACACCTTCACATACATTACTTGCTCACTATTTCTTTTTTCTCTTCTATTTTCTTACTTCTCTTCACACACGCTCTATCTCACTGTTTGCCATATGCTTACATATATATCTGATCTCCATCACAAGCATCAATTAGGTCAGCCTAATTAGATGCAATTCATTATAAAAGATATCAAATGTCGCCTCCACAAAATATTTTCAAAATGCAATTCAACTGTTAGCACGATACATTGTGT
Organism: Sequoia sempervirens; assembly: GCA_007258455.2. Classification (NCBI taxonomy): domain Eukaryota; kingdom Viridiplantae; phylum Streptophyta; class Pinopsida; order Cupressales; family Cupressaceae; genus Sequoia; species Sequoia sempervirens. Next base: position 6,169 of record VDFB02380270.1, on the reverse strand, counting down.
CGGCCCAGACCAAAAAATAGGCCACACTTAATTTTTTCATATCATATCAAAATTGTCTTAACAAGTCAGCCATGAATAGTCTTCAATGCAACCAACATAATAATGCCACTTTATTGTACAAGCACGAAAACATGAAATAAGTAGTTTCCCAAAACCGTAATCAACAATTGTCAACTGTGGAGAAATGTAGACTAGAATACCCGAGGGGCAACCAAAAATATTGGATTAGCCACCGGAGAAGATAAGACAGTTATACGCACTGGTTTCGAGTATTGGACCAAACTGCCAACATGGTGACATCAATGACAACATATAGATAGCTTACTCATTTTTCCAACATGCCCTACCAAGCTGCCACTATGTTTCTCCTTCAACAAGTTCTCTCTCATGGAACTTCTTGGAATGCAAAGTTGGCTGACCTTGAACAATAGACCCTCTTGTATCATGAAATCCATCCAAGGAATTCTATCCCTACTAAGAGGATTCTCACATGCTTCATATGTCTCCTTGAATTCTACATCTTCATTATACATCTCCTTCAAGTCATCAAATCCCAATATGCTCACTTGAGACTCTTGCATGGTCAAACTCCTACTCAAAGCATCTACAACTTTGTTAGATTGACCACTCTTATTCTTGATAATAAAAGTAAAACTTTAGAAAAAAATCAATCCATTTGACATGTCTTTGACTCAACTTGTGTTGGCTACTTATAAATTGTAAAGCATGATTATAAGTGAATAAAACAAACTCCTTAGGTATGAGGTAATGCCTCCATTTGCTCAAAGCTTGTATGATGGCATAAAACTCTTGATCATATGTTGAATACCTCTTCTTTGCATCATTAAGCTTTTCACTGAAGTAAGCAATAGGCTTTCCATCTTGACTCAAAACAACACCTATAGCAGCCCCACTAGCATCACATTCAACTTGAAAAAGCTTAGTAAAATTAGGTAAAGACAAGATAGGTTCCTCTATTATCTTCTTCTTAAGCATCTAAAAAAATATTATTAGGAGTCTCAATCTAATGAAATGCCTTCTTATCTCCTCTAATTGAATATACTATTGGAGCACAAATCCCACTAAAATTCATGAATTTTCTATAGAAGCTAGCAAAACCATGAAAGCTTCTTACCTCAAAGATACTCTTAGGAGTAGGCCAATCAATGATTTCCTTTATTTTCTCCTTGTCCAACTTCAATCCTTCTTGTGAGATCACAAACCCCAAATGGATCAATTATGTCTTCAAGAAATTACACTTCTTAAGATTGATTAGTAGCTTCTCTTCATGTAACTTGTCTAATACCATCCTCAAATTCCTAAGATGCTTTTCCTTTGATTGACTATATACAAAGATGCCATCCAAATATACTATGAAAAACTTACTTGTGAAAGCTTTAAGTACCCCATTCATAAGCCTCATGAAAGTGCTTGGAGCATTTGTTAAGCCAAATGGCATAACTAGCCATTTATAGAGCCATCATTTGTCTTAAAGGTTGTTTTCCACTCATCACCCTCTCTAATTCTAATCTGATGATAGCCACTTTTCAATTCTATCTTGAAAAAATATTTGGCTCCACTCAAACAATCCAACAAATCATCAATTCTTGTCAAATGAAATTTATACCTGATAGTAATTTTGTTGATTGCTCTAGAATCTGTGCACATTCTCCAACCTCCATCCTTCTTAGGACTCAAACTGTTGGAACAATGCAAGGACTTAAACTTTCCCTTATCAACCCTTTCTCCAACAATTCTTGCACCTACTTCTTGATTTCTTCATTCTCCTTTGAAGTCATCTTGTAAGCTACCTTATTTGGAAGATTTTCTCTTGGAATCAATTCTATATGATGGTTGATACTTCTTAATGGAGGTAAATCATTAGGTAGATCATCCACTACTATGTCTACATACTCATTCAACATATCTTGAACCTCTTGAGGAAAATTAGTCAAATTTGTGCTAGTGACTACACTTCTAGGCTTTCCTATCAAAGAAAATTTTACCTCTTCCTTCTTCATTTGGTGTAAGAATTCATTACCACTCATCAACAACACTTTCGAGCTTGGTTCAACGACAACATGTTCTTCTTTCAAGGGTGTAAGAGTATGCTTTCTTCCATCTTTCTCAAAATTATAAGTGTTGTTCCTCCCATCATTTATAGCCTTCCTTCATATTGCCAAGGTCTCCCAAGCAGAATGTGACAAACATCCATTGGCATAACATCACATACCACCTGATCTTTGTAAGTTCCTATTTGGAAATCACTTTGCATTTTTCATTGACCAAGAGTTGATGCCCCTTTTGCAACCATGATACTTTGTAAGGAGTAGGATGCACAACCTTTTTCAAGCCTAGTTTCTCCACCATCTATGTTGAGACAAGATTGTCTGTACTCCCATATCTATGATGACCTTGCAACACTTTCCTCTACTCTTTCATGGTGTTCTTGTAGTGCAGAAAATTGTACACCTTTGCAATTTCACATTATGTTTGCATCCCCTTAATTAATTGGACTTAATTAAGCTTTTAATTACCTAAATTATGCATTCCAAAGCCTTATTATTCCCATTTTTTGAAAGAGAGGCCTATATTAAACAATTACCAAGATTAATTTAAATACCTTGGAAATTGTGTGTCCTAGACTTAGGGTGAATGGGTCCCCTTTAAGTGTCAGGACCCAATTTTTAATATGTTTTTGGTGGCATTTTAATGATTCAAATTCAAGTTTCAAATGTCGGATTTTGGAATCGAATTTTTGGGAAATTAGATAAACACCTATAAATACAACTATTTTATCAATTCAAATCTAAGTTGCATAATCAAGAGATCACAAGAGCAAATATTATTGTTAAGAGCATTGAAGAGCAGATTTATCAGTCATCTACAACAACAATCAAGATCATATCATCATGTCAAAGTTATTGTGTGTTCATGTCATGTCTTGGAGCTAACATTGTGATGTAGGTTTCAAGCATTCAAGCATCAAATCAAGCAATCAATAAATCCAATTCATGCAAGATCCAGACCTTAGAGTTATGTGTTAGATTTCAGTCCTCTAAGGGAAGCCATTAAGGGTTTGGTGCATTGTAACATAGCTTTGTTCATTCATCAATTTCTTCCATCTATCATCATTTCAATATCAAGGTTTAATTACCAACATGGGGTTTGACTAAGGTAAACCCCTATTCACCCAAAAAACAAACATTTTTCTTCTCTCTTTGTATGTGTAGATTTATAGGTGAAGAAGGAATGAAGATTGATCAAAAGAGAAATTTTGCAAAGTTGTCAACATTGTTGTCAAGCTACGAAAACTCACCTACAAATTTTATTTTTGGCTTTCCAACAGTTAAACCTAGAGAAATTAGAAGCTTAGATCTGGGATCTAAGGACTACAAAATCAAATTTTGGACTCCTGCAATAGGACCTATAGACACCGAAATCTGGTTTAAGCCTGCAACTTTAATATTCTTCATAATTCGTATTCTTCATGGTCATGATTAAATAATGCCAATTATTTAATTATTCTCTAAAGTCTTCATTTCTTCTATTAATTAAATAATCTTAATTATTTAATCAATTCACACTTTTCTTTATTCTATCTAATTAATTAAATAAATGCTTTTTATTTAATTATGTTAGTAATTAACCTTATCCTTCTTCAATTAAATAAATGCTTATTTAATTTAGCTCTATCATATTTCAACTATAATTAAATAAATCCTTTTATTTATTTAATTATTCATTTAAATCCCTTCATCACTTAATTAAATAAATCTTATTTATTTAATTATCTTCGAATATAAAATCTTGAATTATTTAATTCATAAATTCTATTTTAATGCATTCTTCTATATTTAGATAATTGTGCAAATTATCTAAGTATTCACTCTTACTTGACATCTATTTTAATCACTTAGTTAACTCGGGATTTAATGTCTAAGTGGCTTTCTTGAGTAATCTCTTCGTCATATCATTCAGTCATCTAGTTCTAACTCAATTTGCATGTACATGCATATTAATTAAATAGTTCTATTTAATTAATTAAATCTTGTATGTGCATTCAAATAGAGAGTTGCTTTAATCCATATTTATCTTTGTCATGCAAAGACTATTCTTTTGTTTTCGAATATCAAACTTGAAGATTAAATCATTTATTTAATCTTTATTTATTTTTCTAGTCTTTATCACTCGTGTCACTACTAACAGTTATCATAATGCATGTCTAATTTGTCGATCTCAATCGTTTGTTGATCTTTTGATCCTAACCTGTCATTCTTCATTCCAACCTCTCTCGAAATCATATGACTTTTAGAGAAATTATCTTGAATCTTCGATATTTTGTCTTAATCACAACACTTAGGCCATGCTTGCACGAACTTTGAAAATCTAAGGGCAAGTACACTACACGGATGAAATGGAGAAGAGTAATGGAGGTTATTCAACGAAATTGATCGCATGTTTGGTAAAATAGTTTCTTTTCTGCATGTTGTTCATTAGCTTTCTTTTGTGCTCAATTATCTAAGCTTTGAGGATTCGTTAGTTTGAATAGATAGATCTGAATTGCCTAACTCTCTCATGTGTTTTTCTTTGAGCTATATTTGGTGAACCTGACATGAAGACACCATCTTCGCGTATCCATAGACTTTTATTTGATTTTTGTAGGTTTTTGTACGGAATGATGCAACTGTTTGATGAAATGTCGCAATTGACATTCAGAGATGCATTAGATTGACAAAGCGACGTAATTGAATTTCTCAACCACATCTGATATTGGCAATGACGCATTTGAAAAATAATCACGCATATGTCATTTTCTGAGCCGCAACTGACTGGTAAAATACTGTGACACATTTGATAGAGAAAACGACGCATCCGACTGGTATATTTTTAGGTTTAGAATTTCAATTTATAGTTTCGATTCGTGTTTTTATTTTTGCTTATCTTCTGTTTTCAGCGTGTGTCTTGAGGAATTAACGAATTTTTTGCAGATCGATAGTCAAAGACCAATATCAAACTACTAATGAATCTTTTTGCAGAATGCATGTCGAAGACCCTAGTTAAATTTTTGAAACTAATTGTTTGGTAGTGTAGCAAACCTTTCATTTGGATTAAAATTAACAAGTGTCTATTGTGTTTGGTGCGAAAGCACAATTGTGTAATTACCCTTTACGATTTCGTATATCGAAGTATCCTCTCCCCTTGCGCATCTGTGCGACCCTGGGTGTAAGAGAAATGGTTACTAACTTTAAAACTTGGCCCTGTTCTGGTGGGAAAAAATAATCACCCCAAGATGACTCAGACCGGTAGCACCCTAAACCTAAGGGACTTCCAGCTGATATATAAAAGTGGATTCTTGGGGAAAGCCCAAGAATCACGCATATGGTTCCGACGAGATGGATTTGAAAGGGGACTCTTGCCACATGGATCATGCCCTACGAACAAAATTCCCTAATTAAACACCTTTGTTTTTAGTGTAAAAAATCCTTCTATTTACTAGTACAGTAGGTCAGACCTGTGAAGCCGTATCATATTCTTACGGTTCATGTGTAGAGATGAAAGTATGCCATGGGATGTTCATGGGTACTGTAGCTTAGCTGCCCTGAATGATGTTAATGACCTATGGAGAGGAGCCAGAGGGGTGCTACTAATCATCTGCCTTGAATAAGCGTAGCTAGGGAAACCCAAGTGAGAACTCAGTAAATACTGTCCTTCATAGCCTAGGATGTGCTTGTCTGTTGTCAAATTAAACATTCTTTGAGTCCAAAATAAAACTAAAAACACTTTGTCTTATGATTGTCTTTGTTTTCTAGAACTTGATCACAAAAAACAACGTCAGTTTTATATCTCTATTCATTGAAAACACAATAGAGTCGCAACTATTCACCAGAGAGTCGCAATTGTTCTGTCGACTCGCACTTGTTTAGCCTAGAGTCGCATCTGCCAAATTAGCTCGCATTTGCTCTGTTGGAAACCTCATATGTTTTTGGAAACCACACTTGTGATATTATGTGACGCATATGACGAGGTGAGCCGCAACTGCAGTCTGGAATGACGCATTTTCCACTATCACAAAACTTTTACCAATGCACAAAGTTTACGAAAACCGCATTTGTTACAGTTTGAGACGTAATTGCCATTATGAGTCGCATATGTTAAAAACTAAACC
>VDFB02380269.1:0-10541 GCA_007258455.2 Sequoia sempervirens | reverse complement strand
TCTGGTAGATTCTTGAAGCTCTTCTTGCTTATCACCAGTATGAACTCTATGTTGATCATAAGACATTTTATTGGTTGTCTCTTCTATATCAGTTTAAAGGGAAGGAATCTCAAAAACATCATGTATCTCATCAACATTTTCCAAGATTGGATTATCCAACACTTATGTGACATCAATGTGTATTTGTGCTTGAGTTGTATGGGACGAAGAGTTGGTTCTTGCCCTATAACTCTGTGTCAATTGTTTGATTACATCCTGGGTTTCTTGTCTTACCTTTTCTATACTCTCTTTCTCCTTAGTCATTGGCATATTAACTTTCTACTTGACTCTAAACATAGTAGAGAATTATTTCAGTAGATTGGTAGCTTTTATCTCAGAAAGAGAGGAACCACAAGAAATCAAGGCATCATTCGTCATCTTATCTTCAAATTTGCAGCCTCTTGCCTTCTGTGTACTAATTCTTTCTAGATATTTTCAGTTACTTTGTTATGTATAGTTTCCATGCTTACATTGCAAATGAATATATACTGAATAAATGCATTTATGATGGTTTCCTTTCCTTCATCATTAACTTTATCATATAGCTCAACAGTTGGCATGAGATCATTTTCAATCATATTGTTTACTAAAGCTCCTAGATTTAAGGATGGTTTATCACTTACCAGAGGAGAGCTAGGCATGTGCTCCACAAGATCATATGAGCCTTCTTCATTCTTCTTCTTATGGACATGGATTTTGTAAGTATCATCTTCTTCCTTTGTCTCCTCATCTGTGGAGATATCAAATCTAGTTTTAGCCTCTTCTTTGGAGGTACTACTCCTATTTATTTCCAGTTGATGCTCTTCTTCTATGCCAAGATCTATTTCTTCCTGAATTACATCACTTAGATTTATTTTCCTGACAACCTTTTGTTTCACTCTTCTTCTTCTTGAAGTAGCAGATGGTGCATCAGGAGGTATATCCTTTCTTTTAGATTACCAAGTATTGGGACCATTAGGGGTAGAAATATCTACTGATGTAGGGGAACTATGTTCTTTCTTCTTTCCCTTCTCAATATTAGTAGTACTATAAGTAGTAGCACTGGAGGTAGGTACAACACAAGAGGATAATCTTCATGATTTCCTTGGTCTAGAGGGTAGTTCAATTGATTTATCCTTTCTCTCATCAAGAGCAGGTCTTTTAATTGATCTAAGTCATCCTTAGTGAAAGCTTGTCCATGGAAGAATGTTTCTACCTTCTTTCTTCTTTTTGATGTTGTAGCTTCTAGGCATACCTAAGTGTATTTTTCTTCATATGTTCCATGTCAAGGTAGATTGGGATCCTTAGGACTGCTCAACAAAATTTCAATGTACCTCTCAGCCACTTTTTCATCAAGTCCATATCCCAAGGGCTCAATCCATTGCATTCTAGGTTCAACTACCTCTATAATACATTCATTTGTAGTCACAAGAAAGGTTATTTCCTTTTCATATTTCTTTATTAGACTCTTGGGAATCCGATCTCTTTCATGCATCTCATTTTGAAACACTACAAAGAAAGCAGATAGAGCATTGTTTTATGCCCTGAAATCTCCAAGAGTGTGCAAATGATCAAAAATTTGTTGTGCAACTAGCTTTTTGTCATCCCATATTATGTTCTTCCTTCCTGGTAACTCCCTCAAGAAATAGAATAGCATACACACTACTAAATTACCAAATTTGAAGGGGTGCTTCTTTACCTTAGTTATTCTCAAGTTCTCCATAAGTTGTAACCTAAGCAACTCACATAGATCAAAATATTTCCCATTTACTACCATCTCAAATGTGGTGTGAATTTCCATAGTAGATATAGAATTCCCTAGGTTGGTGAAGTAAATTTTTTGTCCAATCATGATATCATCATACTTCATGGCAGGGTTTGAGATAGGTTTTGTAGTCAAAGCTCTTACGTCAAATGTAGCATGAGTTGGCTTCATTACTACATCATTCTTCATAGCCTTTAGAACTGGAATGGATCTAGTATCACAAAGACCAATTATGGCTCAAATCACTTCCTTGTTGATTACCATAGGTACACTTGTCCACAAAAATTTACTATGTACCCTACTAAGATCCTAACATTTTTTTCCTCCATCTCACTTGAAAATTTTGGAAACTAGTTCCAAACATTCAACTTCTTTTGAGCTAGGTTTTCATATTTTTTCTTTAACAATAGATCATCCCCCATTAATTCACTGTCCCATAAATCCTTAAGTTCTTGGTGATTGAATTCCTCTAGCTTTCCATGAATGTATGTCCTACTATCTTCAGTGGGTAACACATTGCTCAGAATGTGCGACAATGCACCCACAAGATCTTCTTCATAAAATTTCCAAGAATGTCTTTTAAATTTGGGTCGGGGTCTCTCAGAGATTTCCACAGTGGTAGGAGTGGCCATTTCTCCTCAAACAACTTGAATATGCTCAAGAAAAATTTTCTTCAACTTAGAATCCACAAGATTCAGATAACAAAAAATACATTTTTCATGCTTTGTTGAGAACTACAGTTTTGATGCAAAATACTCTGAATCGCCCTCAGCTTGCTCTACTTCTCCCAATTTTGCAAATGTTCTTTAGCTCAACTTAGTTTCTTTCTTTAAGACTTATAAATTTTTCCCTAATTCACATTTATTGAATTCCAACCTTAAAAGCTGATAAACACTTCATAAAGTACACTGCAAACCCAAAAAGGTTCTGCAATTCTTCATATCTGCATATTTTTTGTTGGAGATTTCTTCAACATCTTCAAAATGATAGCTTACATCATATATCCTTGTGTCACTACTTGACACCTCATATATCGGGGGCTTTTTAGATTTCTCTGTAAATGCTCCCCTTGGAGTCACTACTGGGCTCATTTTTTGGAAGAGGTATAAGCACTAGATGCAGGTATAGATGCATTTGACTTGCCCCTTTTCTCATGTTCTTCCTTTTTCCTCCAAATATTTTCCATTTCTATACTCACCTCTATAGGATCCACTTTGTTCACAAGTTTTTTCTTTTGTTCCAGATTAGGTTTCTTCCCAATTTTGCTTCTATAGAATTTTGAGATATGTCCTAGTTTGTTGCAGATGTGGCACACAACTTTTTTCTGGCCAAACTAATTTGCATTTATCCTTGATTTGCACTAATTAGCCTTATGTCTGAAGACATTGCATGTATAGTAGTAGCCTTGAAAAGACTGAATCCTTCTACTAGTATTGAATTTGTTCATCATCATCTAGCTTCTACACTCAGTATGTCTATGTCCAAACTTATTACAAACAAAGCATTGTCTAGCAAAGAATCCAACATTTTGATTCATTCTATTCTAGTTCATTCTACTTCTACATTTTTTTCCTTATGACTAAATTTATTGCATGAAAAAAAAAACTATTGAAAGATGGGTACCTTTGAGCATTAGGTTGTCGAATAGGAATTCTCCTAGTATTGCTCCTTTGGTTCTTGATCTATTTATTATTGCCTTGATTCTTACCTTGATTGTCCACCTTGTTGTGAATCTAATTTTCCTTTGAACCTTGTCCTTCTTCAAGTCCTAGACCACTTTTTTCCTTAGAAGGTTTTTGAAATGTAATCAATTCATCAAGCCTTGTAGAACTCATTTTGAATTTTTCTTCATGGGCTTTTTCTTTTTCCAGATCAAATCTTAGGGTTACCACTTCTTGTTCAAGCTTTGTACATTCATCAATTTTATTCTGAGTTTCAGCTTTCTGGAATTCTTCAATTATTTTTTGTTCTTCCACTTGTACCTTTAGTTCGATAATGTCTTCATTAGCCTTTTTCAAATGATCACTGACTTCTCTATGCCTTTCTTTAAACTTTTTGATTTGTTCTCTTAATTTTCTGATACATTCATTTGCTTCTTTTAAGTTTCCTTTCATAGTTTCTTTCTCATCTTCACTTTTGTCCAATTCTCCAAGGACAACATTGATTTCCTCATATGTAGAGATTTCTTTTGGAGGAACAAGATAGCTTTTGTTAGTCATCTATTCAAATTTTGAGACCTTCCTCAAGCTGTAAGACTACTCTGATACCAATTGTTGAATACACTGAATACTGAGAGGGGGGGTGAATTAGTATTCTACTAACACAATTAATTGCTAACCATCCAATTATTAACACATATCTAGCTATAACTATAAACCAAAGCATGAAAGGAATCATAACACATTGACACCAGGATTTTTACGTGGAAAACCCAAAATGGGAAAAATCACGATGAGGATTAACTCATAAAATATTATAACCGGTTACAAGATATTACAAGGCTCGCTGCTAGGACACACTATTCTTGAAAGACTCACAGCCTGAATACAAAATCACTTACTACCTAGATACAAAAGTATGGCTCACTGCAAAGAGATGAACTAAAAAATTACACCTTTAAAGTGTTGAGATCAGTTCCAGTCAAACTCTAGAAAACCAAAATCCTGCTTCGGTTGTAGGTATACAACAATTATCAATAACTTCACACTATGACACTTGTCACTTAGCTCACATCATTTTTCACGCACTTGCACACACACACATACACACACATATGTACCTTGTATTCACCTCCTTTCTTACATACATATATACGGTTATATCTTCACACATCAATTAGGTCGACCTAATTGGATGTGAACATACAAAATTCAAAGTGACTTGTCAGCCCAATTCAAAAATATTTTTGGTGCACAAAACAAAACATTTCAAACACAAATTAGGTCGGCCTGGACCTAATAAGGAACACTTTAAACATTCATAGGATAAGCAGTTCTTAACATTGTTGGCCAAAAGAATGTCGAACTTTTTTCATTTAGATATCTCAACTGAATCAACCAACGTTGCTGAAATATCGTTCATAGTTAGCAAAAAGGTGAGAATGAAATGTAATCAATACTTGAATATCAGAGAATTTTGAGTACAGTGAAGGTGACTGACTATAGTATCCTTCCAATAGCATGCTTGTATCTATTCATTTTGATAGAATTAATTCAGAAGTCCAATCCAAAATGTTTGAGGTTAGTTACTCAGAGAAAAGAGATTTCTCTGGCAACACGTTCATGATTGGATGTGATTTTTGGTCTGTGGATTGAAAGGAGAGTATGCCTACACTTTTTCTATCATATTCCAAAGTTTCTCGGATTTATGTTTAGCATAAGAAAATATTGAAGTGACAGAAGGGTCATTTTGCTAGCTAATTAACCAATGGTTATATTTCAAAGTTGTGTGGCAACAACTTGAACTGTGTGGCATCTGAATATAGTGTGGGATGTTGAAATAGGTCCAGGTTAAGGTTCTTTTGGGATCACATGGCATTATGTTCATTTGGAGGTAAATATTTTTATTTATGACCTACCTGCTACACGCTTCATAAAAAAATGAATTTAGGACCACCTTTAGTCAACTTGGATAATTGCAAAATCCTAGGTGGCATGAATTGATATTAATATAATTTTTTGTTGTATATAATCATCATAGTTTAGATCTTACTTGATATGATAGATGAGAGGAATTTTTGTGGAAGTGTAAACTTGTGCAAGAAAGTGTAATTTAAATGTTGCAATGGGAGTTCCATCCCTCAATCTTTGTGCACCATATTCAAAAGATCATAAGGTGAGTTAGAGAGTGTCTAAGAAAAGATTAGACCACGTGGATGCTCTGTATAATCAACATTAAAGTTTCACAAGCTTTATCTTTGTACTATGATAGGACTAGTGTCTTATTCATTGAGTTGGTGCTCAAATATTTGTATTGGGGATTGATGTCTCCAGTAGATTGGTGCCTATAGATATAGTAGGGGTTTGGTGTCTCAAGTAGGTTGGTGCCCACTTCATGATTATAACATTTATTATTTTTGTTAGGCTATATTTGGGTAGTAGATTCAAGCATCTCTTCTCATCATGGTTTTTCCCATTCTAGGTTTCCATGTATATATGGTGTTCATTGTGTGATTTTGTGCATCTATGTTGCTTGATTGATAATAGCCATTTTGATTCATGTTTGGAGATACATGTTGAATTAAAGATTTTTAAATAGATTTGATATACTAATTCACCCCCCTCTCAATATATTGTGTGCCCTTCAATTGGTATCAAAGATAAGTCCCTTTGAAAAATATTAATTGCTTGAGGTAGATTCAGGATGGCACACTCAGTGGCTTAAGAAGAATTTTCTTCAAACAAGGCACCACTCTTTGATGGATCCAATTATGCATTTTAGTAAGGATGGAAGGATACTTGATGGCCCTAAGTTTTGATGTTTGGAAATCAGTTGTGGATGGATATGAGATTCCTAAAAGTTCCTCAAGATATTAGGTCAAAAGGAAGGCATATAAAAATAATGCTAAGGCAAGGAATGTTATTCGATGTGGATTATCTAACTCTAAGTTTGGAAATATTATGCATTGTAGGATAGCAAATGAAATATGAAGTAAGTTGCACAACATCTATGAAGGTGATGAAAAGGTCAAACTCGAAAAGATTCAAACTCTTTAAGGTCTGTTTGAAATTATAAAGGTGAAGGAAGAGGAAAACATTGCTACATTCCTACTGCAGTTGATGAAGTTGTCAATTCTATTAGAGGCCTTAGTGAAGAAATGAAATAATTTATGATTATGAAAAAGGTACTCAAATCCCTTCCTAGAAAGTTTTATGCAAAAGTTTTTGTTTTTGAAGAAGCTAAAGATCCAAATACTCTAACTATGGATGAATTGCATGAAATTCTAATTGTCTATTAAATGAGAATTGAGAATGAAAATTTTGGAAGGAAAGAGGTTGCATTCAAGGTGTCCAAGAACCAAGATGATATATTCATATGATGGATCAAATATGGAAGAAGAAAACTTTGTTAGAAGGCTACAAAGGGGTTTGAAAAGTATAAAGGTAAGTTTCCCTTCAACTATTTAAATTATGGTGATGTAGGTCATTTCATGGTTAAGTGTCAACATAAGGATCCTAAAAATGATGAAAGGAAGTCATTTCAAAAATGGAAAAAGATTCAAAAAAATCAAAAAAAATTCATGAGGAAGGCTACTCATTTGATGATGATGACCAAGGCACTTCTAAAAATGAAGGAGAAAGAGCTCTTTTCATGGCTATGGAAACCTCCAAACAAGGTATGAAAATAAAGTCTGGAATTGAAGATGATGCAGAAGTAGATCTTGTGGAAGAATTGATTTGTGCTAGCAAGGAAATAAAAAGGTTGAATAAAAGGATTATAGAAGAAATGAAAGCTAAAGAAAAAATCACAATATTGAGAAGTTAAAAAAGATGGTAATTGAGCTGAATATTCAAGTGGAAGAGGCAAAAAGGATTGAAGAAGTTCTAACTAATTTAGATATTTGTCAAGAGACAACGATTGTGAAAAACTTGAAGTAGAGATCGTATCATTGAGGAAATGTCTTGAGAAGGTAAATCATAAGTTGAAGCTAAAACTTCTAGAGAGAATTGAGATTTTGGATCAATAATGGAAATTCAAAGATCACAACATATCAAAATTGGTATTATTTTTTTTGATGAATAGAAGAATAAGGTGACTTAATAGCTTGTGAAGTTTTTTGTTGAGAATCTAGAAAGGAATGGCTCCAGAAGTTCAAAGTCTGAGAAAGTTGCATAAAATAATGAAAGCAAGGTATTGAATAATGGATTCATTCAAGTGTAGACATAATAGAAGATCTGGAAGACAAGCTTCAAGAGGAGAAGGCTACAGTACCAAGTTCTATGATTCTTTTTCTAGCTACTATTTTAATTGCAATCATTACAGTTATAAGGTTGTGAATTGTAAAAAAGCTCCAACAAGGAAAAACATTTTTATTAGCATAATTGTGTTTGCACCTTTGTATAATTTCAATATCATTTATCACATGTGCAACAATTTTGGATACTATTGTGCATGTTTTGCACACACACCCCACTGCGAGCAGGGACCCCCTCTTTTGTTTGGGTTAGGTCATTTTGACCTCATCTCATTTTGTGTGCCTCTATTTCCATGCCCAAGTCAGCCATGTACCTTAAAACAATCAATTTCATACTGGAAAAGTTCACCAACCTAGGTTTTGCTAAGTCATTTTCCCCTGCATGCTTGGCTTGTGGGTTTTCCCTTGGTATTTGCTTATGCGTCCACTGACCCTTGCAAACCCGCATTTGCAGGTTTCCTCCTGCCATTCACCATTCTAATCCAACATTTTCCTATAGCTGAGCCTCGATGTCCACCTGATGTGTGGACCCCACACCCATGTTTTTTGCCACCTCATTCATGTTATGCAAACCCACTCTCGCGGGTCGCCTTGTGTGGGACTTCGTTCCCGCTTCACCATTTCGTAGTGAACTTCCTTTGACATCCGCCTACTTGGAGAGCTCTACAGTTGGTCCTTCTGTCTTTTGTCATTGTCACAGAACCAACTAACCCCATTAATTCATAATGCATAGGTCAAAGCATTTACAGGTCTTTGCGCAAGGCTTGCTATTGCCCGACCACCCTTCCACAATAGAAAACCTTTGTTGCCCCCCCAATCCTTAGGGTGTTTCTTTTGCATGTGCTTACTAGGCCATTCCCAAATGACATTATTAATGGATTTTCCATAACTGGAATGCTTGCTATCCGTTTACGCATCACTCCATACATTACAACTTTTCATTTTATGAGTGATGGCATATGGGGATGGTGCCCGAGTTTTACAAAAGGGATGATATTCCAAGGCTGGTGCTAGCAGCAAGCATCTATGTGGGACCCGCAATGTAGGTTTCTACCCATCCTCTATCATCATCTTAAATGTCACCTCCACCCTGGCTTCCCATATCCTTATGCCGCGAGTTCAATGTGGATTCCTCATGTGCGGGTTCTGCAGATGTGGAGGGCTATCAGGGCTCTACAATTTTTAGGCAGTGTTGTTACCTCCACCACCCACGTACACACACCTGCTAGCTCTCTACTAAACAGAATTTTTTATTTTTCTCAGTCATTCGGGTAGTGTTTCACATTATGGCTTAGTCACCTCCTTTCTCGTGGACTCTTTTGATTCTATAATCATTCAAGCTTCCGACTTGAGTCAAAGATAGCCATAAAAATAAATGTTATATTTCTATATTGGCTTATTGACTATTTGTTAAGAAGCGGTCATTGCAATAGGCTGACATAATAGGGGAGGTCAAGTGATACCAATAGCTACCCGCAATAGCTCATACCCCCACGATGGGAACCTCAATCGCTAAATGGATAGGAGCTTGGACAAGTGAAATATCTGCTAGCTCCTCCACCCCAGCTTTAGAGGAGCCTTCCCCTCCCTCATGCGCCATTAACTAGTAAGGATCTCTAATGGATATGGGGAACGAGCGCATGACAAAAGGCCAGGTCCCTTACCCCCAACAATCGACATATGCTTGGGTAATTGAACAAAATGAAGATTTAAGCAGGAACAATATGTGTAACGGCGGGAAAAAAATTAAGTGGCAATGATCGGCAAAATATGACTGTGTAAAATTCTAGGAGACAAACGTGGGGAATTGTAGGTCCCACATGCTTGAAGGTCAATTGATCATCACTGTCCCTATAATGGCTTTGTCGCGGCGGACTTCCTAAGTGCGGGCTCCTCCTCCTCTAAGTCCGTCTCATTTCACCCACGCTGGCGCAGCTTTCTCAGAGCATCCTCTCGCAAGCCTCATCCCGCATTGCACCTTAGACCGATGCTAAGGTGCTCCATACCCATGTATTGGGAAGCACTATGGATTTAAACGATGATGTGGAGGTTGCGAGGTAATTAATTACAATCTTTGTAGGATAAAGAGGGAACAAAGCAAGAAATGATTGTCTCATGGGCCTAATCCACCTAGTTCCTGCGCCCTTTGGCTTGCACACTCTTGTCGAGGGTGGTTCTCCCATGGATGTTTGTCCCTAGGTATGAGGTAGTCTGAGGGAAGTCACGTGAGAGTCACAAGTGTATTGAGTTAGAATAGAGGGGGATGAACGGTGGTTGATCAGAGGGAAATGACCAGTGATCAGGTGATCTTCACCTAGAATTTACCCCTCGAGAGATCTTTAGACATAAACTTGGACAAGTTCATCTAGGAGAAAGAGACTCCTCAAAGGAGAAAGATGAAAATCATCCCTTGTACACTCCTAACTGACCCGAACATAATAGCTTCAAAGTGAGGAGAAGCCTCGGTCGACGAGGGTGGAAGAACATTTTGCAAGAATTATATCGTAGGTGGCAATCCATTGTTCAATGTTGCCAAACGACATCCTCACCACTACCATCTACATTCATGTGTCAGAGGTCTAAAAAAAAGTCAACAACATGGGTCCCGCATGTGCAAAGGTTACCACCTATGGCACCATTGGCATGACAACCATTGAGGGGCATCTCCCCACATCTCATCATCTATAGATGTTAACCATGTAGGGTTTGCATGCCTTTTGACAATCGCCTAGGCTCAACTAGAATATGACATCCCATTTCAAATGGCTTGTGGAGACCAACCCTTCATGGTGAATGAGCTCTGAATCTCCATAGACACTCTCATTAGGAGAAGATGTGAAATAA
>VDFB02380268.1:0-14708 GCA_007258455.2 Sequoia sempervirens | reverse complement strand
TCCAGTTGTGCAAGTCGTGCAACATGAGCATCCTCCTCACTGATAAGGTTCTTCAGAGAGATCCTTAGTGATGGGAGCTCAACTTCAATTGGAAAGATTGCTTTGGCACCATACACTAAAGAATAGGGAGTGGTTCTTATAGGGGCGTGGATGGATGTGCGATATGCCCATAGGGCAGGATGAATATGGAGGTGCCAATCTCGACCAGTGTTATTGACAACCTTTTGGAGGATGCAGATAAGGGTCTTGTTTGTTGCTTATGCTTGACCATTACCCTAGGGGTAATAAGGCGAACGCTCGCGGCTCCGATATGGAAGGTGTCACGCAGGTGTTTCATGGCTTGGTTTTTTTGAATGGTTTTCCCGCTATTCGAAAAGGATGGTGGACTGATGCCATATCTGGATGCAGAATATGGTAAAGGATGAATTTGGAAATTTGAATGTCGGTGATTTGTGAAAGGGGCATTGCCTCCACCCACTTGGTGAAATACTCAGTGGCGGTGATTATGAATGTATGGCCGTCAGATGATGGTGGGTGAATCTTGCCAATCAAGTCGAAACCCCACTGAGAAAACAGCCATGGTGCCAGGAGGGGCTGAAGATCTTGTGCTGGGGCATGGATTAAATCTGCATGTTGTTGGCATGGAAGACACTTCTTCATAAACTCGCAAGCATCGTGTTCCAATGTAGGCCAATAATATCCAGCTCGTAGGATCCTTTTGGCCAGAGCCATACCATTTGAATGTGCTCCACAAACACCGCCATGTACCTTCGTTAGTGTGGCATGGGCTTCGGTCTCATTCAAACATCTAAGGAGGATTCCATCATACCCGCGATGATAAAGCGTATCACCAATGATGACGTATCGGGAAGAGTGATGAACGAAGGATTTGCGTTGATTACGTGTAAGATCCGGGGGTATAATGTTATCATGGAGGTAGGTGTAGATGTCTTGGTACCATGCGGAGGTGGGACCCACAATTTTGCACACCATGTCAGTCTCAGGGATATCATATGCTGGGATTAAAAGTTGCTCTACAAGAAACTCACATTCTGTTCGGTCCTTGGGCATGTCCAACAAGGAGCCAATAGTGGCCATCACATCAGCCGCTTTGTTTCGTACCCTGGGAATCTGTTCAAATTGTATAGAGGTGAAGTATTTCTTGAAATCATCCACCATGCGCTTGTAGGGTAACAACTTATCATCCTTGGTTAGGAACTCATCATTAACTTGTCTAATGACTAGCAAAGAGTCACCAAAGACTTTCAATTGGGTTATGTGCCACTGTTTTGCAATTTTGAGGCCGGTGAGGAGAGCCTCGTATTCTGCCATATTGTTGGTACATGGGAATGCTATCCTGAATGACTTTGCGATGTAGTCACCTTGAGGGGTAACTAATAAAATGCCTGTCCCCGATCCATTATGTGTATATGATCCATCAAAATATAGTGTCCACGTGGGGGTCTCATCAACAAAGAAGACTTCTTCATTAGGGAATTCCATGATCAATGGATGAGTATCAACTAGAGGAGCTTCGGCTAACTGATCTGCGATTATCTGTCCCTTAATAGCCTTGCGGTCCACATATTCTATGTCAAATTCATTGAGGAGCATGACCCACTTAGCCATGTGGCCAGTCGGAGTGGTTCTAGATAACAGATACTTCAATGGATCAATTTTGGCAATTAATTTAACCGGATGGCTAAGAATGTAATGCCAAAGCTTCTGTGTGCTGAAGACAAGTGCAAGGCAGGATTTTTCCATGGGGGAGTAGTTTAGCTCGTAGCCAACCAATGTCTGACTGATGTAGTAGATTGCCCTCTCTTTCGACGACTCATCATGTTGTGCCAACAATGCCCCTAGTGCGACTGAAGTGGCAGAGATGTAAAGCAAGAGGGGTTTGCCGAGAATAGGGGGCATTAGTATCGGGGGATGGGCTAAATATTCCTTAATTTTATCGAAGCCCATCTGACACTGCTGGTTCCATTGGAAGGTGGAATCTTTTTTCAGGAGATGAGTGAATGGCTGACACTTATCTGCCAACTGGGCTATGAACCGACAGATGGACTGCATCTTCCCCAGGAGGCTTCTTAACTGTTTGAGATTGCGTGGAGGTGGCATGTCCAGGATAGCTTTTACCTTGGCGGGATCAACCTCAATGCACCTGCGAGAGACTATGAAACCCAACAACTTTCCTGAAGTGACCCCAAAGACACACTTTTTTGGATTCAGCCGCAGCTTGTAGCGCTCTAACCGTTCAAATATCTTCTTCAAGATGGCAGGATGTTCTGCTCATGTTCTAGATTTTCCTAATAGGTCATCGACATAGTCCTCCATGATGATGTGTATGAGGTCATGGAAGATGACCGTCATTGCCCTCTGATATGTTGCCCCCGCATTTTTGAGACCAAAAGGCATAACATTGTAACAAAAGGTGCCCCAAGGTGTTGTGAAGGCGGTCTTATGTTGATACTCAGGTGCGATTTGGATCTGGTTATACCCAGAGAAGCCATCCATAAGGGATAACATCTCATGTCCCGCTGTCAGGTCGACCAACATGTCAATATTAGGTAGGGGGAAGTCATCTTTTGGGCAGGCTTTGTTAAGATCCCTGAAGTCTGTGCAGACGCGAATGTCTCCATTTGGTTTGGCAACCGAAACTATATTGGAGATCCATTTGGAGTAGTCAATTGGTCTGATAAAGCCCACCTCTAATAACTTCTCCAATTCCTTCTTTACTAACAAGGTGACTTGCGGAGTTTTTGTTTGACAGGCTTGGCGTCTGGGCGAATGTCCAAGTGATGAACCACTAAAGCGGGGTCTAAGCCGGGCATGTCTGAGTATGACCAAGCAAAGTTAACGATTCCCTCTTGGAGTAGTTGCACGATGACCGGATACTCT
Organism: Sequoia sempervirens; assembly: GCA_007258455.2. Lineage (NCBI taxonomy): Eukaryota > Viridiplantae > Streptophyta > Pinopsida > Cupressales > Cupressaceae > Sequoia > Sequoia sempervirens. Next base: position 11,807 of record VDFB02380268.1, on the reverse strand, counting down.
TGCTCTGAGAGTGACTTAGCTACGTAGGTGACTTTAGAACTTTCAGCAGTTCCCAGATTGACTTCTTGAGTCTCTTCAATCAGAATAGATGATCGGGTAGATAACTGAGTTCCCATAAGGGGAAGATGAACATCTCCATCTTCTAGCGCCTCTTCGAGGTTTTCGCCATCAGATGCGTCCTTTATTTTTACTTTTTCAAAGTCAAGAAGTGCCTCAGGGAGGTTTTCACCAGATGACCATTTTTTACCTTTCTTATTCTTATTTTTGAAACTGGAGTGTTCATCCTCCCCCAATCCCATGAGGTTGACATATGTATCCGCAGACATACTGACAGGTGTGCTAGTATGTAGGTCCCAATCAATAAGCTCAGGGTGACAAAGGGATAGGTTAATAGTGCAGATGGATAAACATTCGAACATGGAAGATAGATCGGCGTGATCGACGTCATCGTACACACGTATGATGGATTCCTCCTTGGGTATGTCTTCCAATGAGCCATTGTCCACAGCTACACTATTGGAAGCATTAAACGATGTTTCGGGGCCTTTATGCTTTCTGTCATACCCAATGCCCATGTTTTGTGGTAGCGGAGACGTATCAATGGGTTGCAACCGCCCTTGTTCTTCCTTTCCTAGCCCCCTGCCTTGATAGTTATGCTTTTCCACGAACTTTGTTGGCTAGGGGTACTTTTCTTGAAAGTATTCCTTGAGAGGAGTTTCCGACTGGGGTTCTTCTCGGTAGACCCATTGGCTTATGTCCTCTTCCGGTGCATTTATCTTGATACTTGGGGATACGAAAGTGGTGGTAGGGATGTTTTTTCCATGGAAGGTGATAGTCTTATCTTCTTTTGGGGTGGCATGCGAAGGTTGACCATGCTCGTGTGGTGATGGTGGCATGGTCGCTACATTAAGAGCGATATGCATTTCATACTTGCCACACCCTTTGTCAATGATCTGGACTTTAGTGACTGTAGGCTCAGTGGTGGAGGATGGAGTGGTTTTTGTAGTGGAGAGCGGATTAGTGGATGATGACTGGGATGCCCCCATTTCAACCCCAAGACAATAATGTAAATGGGGAAATGACGCTTCTAAAGCGTGACAATATTCAAATGGTTGGGGGTCGGCATAGATGGTGACCTCTTGTCCGTTGACTGGGAATTTGAGGCACTGATGGTCGGTGGAGGGGACGGCTTGCATAGCATGGAGCCATGGACGGCCGAGGAGGAGATTATATGGCAAGTCCAGATCAAGGACATGGCAGGTAATGTACTAAACCACCGGTCCCACTTGGACAGGAAGATTGATGATCCCTTATGAATTCCTTTCTGCATTATCATAAGCCTTGATTGTGATGATCTGATTACTTAAATCTGCTTGAGTATACCCCACCTATTTTATGAACTTTAGAGTGCACAAGTTGAGGGCAGAGCCATTATCTACCAAGACTCTTTTTATTTTATGACGGGCAACCACGACTTCAATATGTAAGGGGCGATTGTGATTGACATCAATGTTGGGCATATCGTTTTGGCTGAAGTGCAGTTGGTGAGATGAAGTTAGGTGTCCTACCAAAGCTTGGAATTGTGTAGGATCAATGTTATTAGGCACATGGGTTTCCTGTAGGGCTCTGTTGAGGATTTCTTGATGCACGGGGGAAGACTTGAGTAAATCCAAAATGGAGATATGTGCAGGGGTCTTTCCTAAGTGATCAAGGATGTTGTACTGGGAGGTCACAGGAGTCGATTGGGGTGCAGAGGCTGCGAACGGTGATGCGGGCTCGTCGTGTAGTGACAACACATTGAGGGTCTTTAGCTTTGACATGTATCATGGATACACGAGGTTCTACTTGCTCAATGTAATGAATAATACCCTCATAATTGAGGGGTACATTCTTATAGCTCACGTTATTTGTGCTGTTGTTTTGAGGATTACTGTTGGAGGTGCTCGAGCCTTGATTATGGTTTGGGAAGGCGTTTTGATAAATATACAATTGAGCATTGGACGACGGAGCTTGACTAAGGTCAACCTTGATGTCACCTCGATCTATGAGATCCTGGATGTAGTTTTTCAGACCTTGACACTTATTCAAAGAGTGTCCTTTGATTTTATGGAACTCACAATATTCATTTTCCCTAAACCATGCGGGCTTAGGTTTGGATTCATCAAGTGGCTTGGTGACAGGGTATGTGATCGGATAGCTGATTGCAATAGCTTATTGAAGACGACATAAGGGTTCTCCTAATTGAGCATACTGGCGTTTGGCGTTCCCTTGGTTATTGGATTGGATTGTTGGGGAGGACGGGATGTCCCTTGTGGTACATATATGGCATTAGGTATGGATTTTTGTTGTTTCTGGGATGTGTTGGCCATGTGGACATGTTTAGTATCAGTAACATCATTTACTGCATTTTTGTTCTTGTTCCAAAAACGTGGCTTGTCGTTGAATGACCTTTCCTTATCTTGATTATATATTTTGATGTGCCCCTTGGCAACAAGGGCACGCTCAAGGATGGGTCCCTTCTCTACCACCTCCGCGAAAGTGGTGACACAGTGTAATCGGAAGTTATGAGCCATGTCAGGATGAGAGTTCTCCACGAAGAGGGTGACCATGTCCTTTTCTTTCAAAGGGGTTTTCATTCAGCTTGCTAGGGCACGCCACCTCTGAAGGTAGTTAGTAAAGGTTTCCCCTTCACGTTATTTCTCTTTGAGAAGATCCAAGGTATCAGTATCTTTCTCCAAATTGAAGGGGAAGTAGGATACAAACTTTTTTGACAGGTCTGCAAAAGATTTTATAGATCCCTTTTCAAGAGTCATGAACCACCGTAGCGCGTTGCTTGCCAGACTTCAAGGAAATAGGTGCAAGAGATAGTTGTCATTGTGGATAACTTCTTGACACTGGGAGTAAAACTCTCGTAAGTGGGCCTTAGGATCTTTGTTCCCCTTATATTTGTCAAACTTTGGCATTTCAAAATGTTTGGGGAAGGGAATCAATGAGATGCAGGGATCATACGGATATGGGCATATATCTTCAAACTTGAACGATTGTTTGCCAGTCCCTGCCTGGAGATCTTTTAGAGCGGCTTTGATTTCTAGGATGTCCGCATTGGCCGGTGTGTTGGATGGGTATTGATGGTAGGACGATTGTGGATTCTGAGATGATGTTTGGAGATGGGTGTATGGGTGAGGAGGTGGCATCCCCTGTTGATACGCTGAGGGACCTTGTTGATAAAGAGGTTGTTGTTGCGAGGCGAGATATGGATGGGTCAGGTAGTTATGGGTGGTGTATTGTTGGGAAGTAGGGAGAAGGTGTTGTTGATTAGCTTGCGGATATTGGGGGTGTTGATATGACTGTTGTGATGCCACATAGGAGGGTTGTTGTTGATGTTGTTGCTGGTTATAATAGTTGTAATGATGGGGTGGTTGTTGGTGCATAGTTGGCGGTTGTGGTGGGCGAGATGGGATGTTATGTGGTGGTTGCGCTTGCGGGCGTAAGATGGATGCAAGGAATGGAGATATGGTCAGGGCTGAAGGCCAAGGTTGATTTCCTTGCGGTTGATGTTGTGATGGCTGTGTGAAAATAGGGGATTGACCAATGGTTGTTGTTGAGGTAGAGGTGCGGTTGAGATGTTTTGTGAGGGAGGTTGTTGAGCACTAGTGGGAGCGTAGGATTGGGGAGGTTGTTGGGATGCGAACGAAGATGGAGGAGGGATGTTGGATTGGGACAGTTGTTGGGGTACGAATGACGATGGTGGAGGATTGGTAGATTGGGGCGGTTGTTGGGGTATGAATGACGATGGTGGAGGATTGGTAGATTGGGGCGGTTGTTGGGGTATGAATGACAATGGTGGAGGATTGGTAGCCCTAGGAGGTGGGGGTAAGGCGGCAAAAGGGTTGCCCCCAGTGTTGACCGAAGGCGGGTTCGAGGGGAGTGGTGCCGGTAGCATTAATGGTTGCGGTTGTGGGACGTTTTGCGGCATGCCATAGGCAAAAGGATCATTGGGATCAATGGTTTGGGGTATTCCTGTGATTGAGATGGTGGGATGTGTGGGGTTGCCAACGGGATACAAGACAGCGTTGCCGAATTGAAGTTGATGCCAACCTTCTACGGAAGGAACATTGGGGACATACAAGCTATTGGGGATGTCATGTGAACCTTGGGGTACATTAGATGTGGAGGTGCCATACTTGGATAAGTCGACACCTGACGACAGCTTGACACCTTTGTCAATCAAGTGAGCCAAGATTTTGTCACCATGTCTTTCGAGAAGGCGTTCTGTCATTTGTGCATTAACAGGGTTGTTGAAGTGTTCCTTGAATGTGAGCTCAGGTTGATCAGCCATGTTTTCCTCCCCAGGTTTTTGACGTGTTTTGACCATCCACATTAGATTGTGATGAGGTGCCGTTGTGGGGATCGTGAGGGGTATTAGCACCATAGTTAGGATCTGATGAAATGTTGACTATGTTGGTAGGATTTTGAGGGTTGTTTGATTGGGCATTCAAGGCTTGTTGGTCGGCCATTTTCTTTGCCTGTGATCGAGTCTGAATGGGCATGCAAGATGATGAGATAGATCAAGATATTAGAAAAACCTTGATGATGAAAGATTGATTCGACTTGATGGGAGATTAGCTGATGACGATCGGTCGGGCCAATGTGGATTGGTTTGATAGCACCTAATTAGTTTAGGTTTTGGATTTTGATCTGGATAGATTTGATGATGTGGGGGTTGGATTGATCTGATGATTAGGATTGATGTGATGATAAATATGATGAAGACCGAGATCCACAACCAAGTTTAAGAAGGATCCTTGGTAACACTAGGTATTGATTGAAAGGTGGATGTATGATAACGACACCGAATCCAACTTGAGATAGAAGCGGATTGATTGGGTCGAAAAGGATGACTGACTTAAGACAGATAGCAATCCTAAGCCAGTTACGATGATTATGATTAGGAATGAATACCTAGGTCAACACGGATGACTACTCCAACGGGGTTTATATGGAACAACAGAGATCGGATATGAAGGTAGATTTAGGACGGAGGGGGAGCGTCTCAGGATAGATGAATGGCTCTTGAAACAAGCAAAAGAGTGTTTAGGATAAATGACCCTTAGGAAGAAGGGATGGAGACTCGGAACGGACGTTCAGATGTTTGTTTTAGGATGGTGGATGATCGTGTCGATGTTCGAAACAGAGGGACAAGGGGTGCCAAGTGATAATATAGGCTGGTCAAAAGTCAAGTCTGCCACAACATTAGGACAGGTTCGCCACAGCACAAGGACAGGTCCGCCACAGCAATAGGACAGATCCGCCATAGCACAAGGACAGGTCTGCCACTGCACTAGGACAGGTCCGCCACAGCACAGGGACAGGTCCGCCACAGCACAGGGACAGGTCCGCCACAGGGTTAGGACAGGTCCGCCACAGCATAGGGACAGGTCCACCAAAGCACAGGGACAGGTCCGCCAAAGGATAAGGACAGGTCCGCCAAAGGATAAGTTTAAGCTTGATTTTTTGATGGATGGGTAAGGCAAAGGACCCAAAATATAGCAATCATAAAAAGACTTGGTCAAACTGATAATCACTAGTTTTTGCACAAGAAAGACAATGCAAACAACACAACCCTAAGATTAGTAGAAATAGGTATGGTCAACAAAGTCTTCTACTCTAAGATGCACATGGTTGCTAAGGAGTCCTCGATATACACCCGGTACGTGAGGCCCAAACCGTGAACACCAACCCGTTACAGCGTGAGTGGGAACCTTAGCGAGATACTAAAGACTGGACCAACTCTTCATGTCATCGGGCAGCAATTACAGCGTGGGTTGGATTGAGGTACAACTTCGCTCTCCCCTTTATATACCCCGCGGGTGACGCGTGGTTGGAATCGCCCCTTGGGGTGATGAAATCCCCAAGCAGGTCCCACTAAGAAAGTGAAAAAGGGGTGACTCAAAAGGACTTGGAAAGCTACGATTTCTCATCACCCAGGATCGCCAAATGGTGCAAGGGGATTGGATACGTCAAATAGCCTTCCCAAACAGCCAAACAAGGTTTTATTGACCCCTTTAATTAAACTATGTGCCTAATTTACCAAAAGACAACGGTAAAAACTTGAAATTTTACCTCAGGAGGACAGGTTCACCACTCTCAGGACAAATCCGCCACTCTGATAGGGACAGGTTCGCCACTCTATCAAGACAGTTCGCCACTTCAGGATAGGTCCGCCACTGCATTAGGACATGTCTGCCACACATTAGGCAGGTCTGCCACTGCACTAGAACGGTCCGCCACTGTAGGGAGGTCCACCACTCCAGATTGTGCCACTCAGATGATCCCACTCTGTGCAGGTCCGCCACTCTGTAACCTGGACTTGCAAAATGCAAAAAATAGCAAACGTGAAAGAAAGAGACCTGTTTGTGGGTCCCACCGGGCATTCCAGAAATGTGATAGGTCGAATGTGAGTGTTAGAAAATGAGCAGCAAGTAAAAGAGTGCAAATAAACACCAAAACAACCTACACCTCAAGATTAGCCTAAGTTGGAAACAACACAAGATGAAAGCAACAAAATGGAACTCTATACCTTGCGTCGAATCGATCCTTTGGTTGGCCCTTCGATCTTTGATGTGTATTCTCCTTGGATGGCACAAGATGCAAGCTAAATGATGTTATGAGGATGAGTGCAAGTGGATGAAAACATGAAAATGGCTAAGTGTGGATTGAGAAACAAAACTGCAAGAGTTTGGCTAGCAAAATGATCTCCCTTAAATGAGAGAAAAGAGGGGGTATTTATAGGAATTTTGAGAATTCCTAGAAGAGATGGATGGTCAAGATTGAACCACCAAATATCAAGATGTAGGGCTAAGGTGAGTTGAGAACTCACAAGCCCTCACATCTTGACATGTGGCTTGTGATATAGCCCTAAAAGGTGAAGTGGACATGACATGGAGGGGGGTACAAAGTACCTTGGGATTGGACAAGATCTCCTCATAAAGGAGGTCCTTGTCCCCATGTGGGTGAGAGGACATGTGAGGAATTAAAAATTTCTCAAATATGCTCATGGGGAGATGGGAAAAAAAAGAATAAAATTGAAGGACATGTGGGAGAAGTGAAGGAATTAAAAATTCCTTTTGGGTGCTGCCTTGGGGGATTAAAAAGTGAATTAAAAATTCACATGGGAAGTGGAGTGCCTTGTCCAAAAGGAGAAAGCCTTTACTAGTTGACTTAAGGACACATGCCATAAGAGGTGGGAGGGATTAGGTTAGGCTAACCAAATGATTAAGGTTGTGCAAGTACTCAGTTAGATGGACTAATGACTCATTAGAAGCAAGTGAGAGATTATGGAGGATGTGACCCTAATGATGATTAAGGGTGTGCACATGCTAACCCTAGTTAATTAGAAGAAGATGAGGTAATTAAGATGGATTAGAGACCAACTTGCAAAAGTTGGAGGATGTGACCATGAGAGAGAAAAGAGGAATTAAAAAAAATGAATTTTAATTCCAAAAGGGGAATATGACTAAATTAAATAAAATGGTAAATTTATTTAATTTAGAGGAGGAAAAGGGGTAAAGTATTTATTAAATTAAATACTTTAGGACCCTCATGTAAGATGCAAGGTATTAATTAAACAAATGGTTTAACTAATATTGACAGAGGGGATGAGCAATTGGATGAATAAGGAGACGCGTTTGATCATATGGAAGTGATCAAAATCGGACGTCTACAGACTGAATTGGCCATGGGCTTGATCACTCTGTATACAAACAAAACTAAATAGGGTGTAGCTTCCAAATGGCAGTATCTTTTTATTTTTTTGAAATTTCAATGAAAGAGTGCTACCCTCTTTGGTAGCAATTTTCCCAAAAATATTAATATATTAATATTATATTATAATAATATATTGTAATATTATGTGAGGGGGAAAATCATAGAGGAAAACAAGAGAAATGCAATTGAAATCAGAATCTAATCTAAGATCAAGAACACTAATCTAGATTTAATCCTACCACTACAGCAGAATAGGCAAATAACACCTAAAATAGCATTGGATTTCAGTGTATTTTAGTTCACGAATTGGGTGATTTGGTCGGCGCTAAACTCTGCGCAAACAGGCATGGTCATCTCGGCACTAACTTTGATGGCGACTTTTGCACCGGACGTAACGTTGGAGTTAGCGTCGTAGTTAGCGTCAGAAAATCACAGTACCCCCGTTAGCACCTAAAATAGCACCTTTGTTAGCGACTAAAATAGCGCCAGGAAATAGCATCAGAAATAGCGCCTAAATAGCTTCTATGTCTAATCCCATTTTTGCTTCTAGTTTTGCTTCCGGTTTTGCTTCTAGGTTTGCTTCTGGTTTTGCTTCTAGTTTTGCTTCCAGTTTTGCCTCCAATTTTTCCTCCACTTTTGCTTCCAGGTTTGCTTCCAGGTTTGCTTCCAATTTTGCTTCCAGTTTTGCTTCCGATTTTGCTTCTAGTTTTGCTTCCGGTTTTGCTTATGGTTTTGCTTCCAATGTTGCTTCCAGTTTTGCTTCCGGTTTTGCTTCCGGTTTTGCTTCCTATTTTGCTTCCAGGTTTGCTTCCAGTTTTGCTTCCAAGTTTGCTTCCAAATTTGCTTCCAATTTTGCTTCCACGTTTGCTTCCATTTTTGCTTCCAATTTTGCTTCCAAGATTGCTTCTAGTTTAGCTTCCATTGTTGCTTCCTTTTTTGCTTCATAAAATGCTTCTTGTTTTGCTTCCTTTTTTGCTTCTAAAAATGCTTCTTGTTTTGCTTCCTTTTATTAATTTAATATGTTTTATTTCAATTTAATTAGTTAAATATATTGTGCCTCTTAAATAACTCATATGATTATAGACTAAGTAATCTAATTATTTAACTCATATGATTAAATAACAAGACAATTATTTTTTTTGGGTTGGTAACACGAAATTTTTGTATTGCTTGTAAAGATAAAAAAGTACATCTATTGTTTAGTGTCATTACCCACCAAAATTCCACAACAAACGACAAAAACTAGAGGCACCTTAATGTACAGAGTAAAACATTAAATAAACCTCGTAACCCCTGTAACTGTTTACTAGTAAAATCCTTACAAAAAATAACCACCATTAACAGTGTTCAGAGTTACACACTTTATTACAACAAAAGCGGAGGGAGAATTCAAAATCAGACACAGACAAACACAACTAGTCTTAACAAGCTCCACCCAGACCCAACGGACTCTTGGATATCTCCTTCAGAGGCTTCTTCTTCTGCCACTTCCCCGACTTCTTCTTTTGGTGCTTCCTTTTCGCTTCCAATCCCTACATCTTCGCCTTTGCTTATGTTAGAACTTCATCAACCTCCATGAGTTCGATGAAGAGTTTGAGCGCTTTCCATCACAAACGCGCTTCCTCACGGCAATGAGCTTTGTATTTTCCTTTGGGCCAAAAAATAAAGGGTTTGAGCCCTGGTCTCCCATAGAGCTCCTCAATTTCATCATCTACTAGCCCTTAAGAATAATCTAGACCTACACCCAAAACCACCCATTCAAGAATGGACTCCATGCCTACTAGAAAATCTTCATGCACAATTTTCTGCATCACCATCCTCACCATTTCCACTGGTTCACCTAAATCCAAGCCCCACGCTGCATTTAAGGAGTAAACATCCATGTTGGTTCGGTATCTATGTTTTAGAGAGCCAAAATCCTTGCCATAAATCATTTTTGCACACTGCACTAGCCACTCGTCATCAACAAGGAAAAGGCCCTCCGGTCATTTTCTAGATGCCTCTCCATAAAACAGGCCCAAATATCTTCATGACCGGAAGGTGAAATTGGCTTCCATTTCTCCTGACAACCAGCACTGCCACCACCAAAGTTTGTTGCAGATTTTTTCTCGACCCTTTCCAAATGCAATTAACACATCTTAATTGAGGGCTTCATTTAATACCATCTTGGATTGCCCACACTTTTTATTAATGAAGTACTACTTCACCACTGCCTGCCACCCCTTCCTTCGCTTGTCATGTCAAACCTACTTCACTCACTTCGCCACCTTGATCATTTAAGGTGTTGTCCTCTTCTGTGTTTTCACCTAAGTCCGCTAACTTAACACCTCTAAAATCCTCCAACCTAAATTCCCATGTTTCACCAAAATTTAAATCCCATTTAGATAAGACATCCGCTTCCACATTACCACCTCTTTTAATGTGGCTCACCGCAAAGCTTTCAATTACGCTCTGGAGGTGCCAAGCATTAATTTTACCTTTCATCACCGCCTAAACTATTATTCTAACATGATCATCATATATAATTAAACCAAGTGAGTCAAATATCTATAATTTAATTGAATTTGACATCCATCCTAAGTAGTAAATTAAAATCATCATACGTAATAAATATCCATCCAAAAATCATTGACCGCTTTTAATATATATAAATTGACAAGTCAATATTGATAAGATCATCATCATATATAGCTAAAACAAGTGAAAGTAAAATATGCCAGTACATCAAAAACATGTCAAAATGATACATGTCCAACAGTCGACATAAGTGAAAATGATACATGTACAAATGATATAAATAAAATTGATAAATTATGTAACTCAAACTGATACAAGTCAAGATGATACATGTCCAAATGATATAGTGAAAAATTGAAAATGATACATGTCAATATGATACAACTCAATAATATAGTATTGTAGGCCGTGAAATGATACATATGATAGTAACCGTGAAAAGAGTCATCATAATGATATATCAACAATGATCCATGATGCAGTCTATATGATCATGAATGTCACTGATTACTATCACCAACTATCTCATCATCATCATCATCACCATCATGATCATGATCATGATCATGATCATCATCATTGTCGTCGTCGTCATCATTGTCATTGGCCTCGGTGTCTTCTGCATCTGCATCATCATCATCCTTTGCCATGTGATCTATACTGGCAAAACCAATATTTTGTGGATCTATATCATGTTGAGGATCATCTTGATCTTCTAGAAGACCTGTGTTCTGCAAAAAAAAACATTTAGAATGAAAATTTATTATTTATTTCATGCAATAATTATTTTTTTGTTATATATCTAATATTACAACATATGAGATGATACCATAATCATATTACATCATATCAAAGTGCACATACCATAATAAAATTTCAAATTCCCTAGCTAATACTTGGGATTGAGATTGTTAACCTTGAGAGAGTATGACTTGGGAAAAAGGCATTTGATATGGCTATTATTTTCAAAGACTTCAAGCAATATGTACTCTGCATTGATGCCATTCCTCAATCTTCACTTGATAGCATCAAGGAATGGTTGAACTCCATGGATATAAAGTATTATGAAAGCAGAATGAACTTGAACTGCCAATTTTGAAGAGTATTATTGATGATCCAAATAAATTTATTGAAGATGTTGGTTGGGAATTTTTGAATATGGAAGCTAGTGATTTTGATTCTGATAATTCAAAAGAGTCATATCAAGGATACAAACCCTCTGATGTAGAAGAGGAATCAAAATAATATTTCATGTAGCCACCATCAAGAGTGTTACAAGCCAATTAACAAGATGGAGGGAATTCTTATATAAGGATAATTTTCAATGTTGCAGGTACTGGCTTTAATGCCAACTACAATGGAAACATTGAAATTCCCTAGCAGTATTTATGTTAAGGAAATTTCCTTTAGATGCAAGGATTCAAAGCACATCAACCATGTGGTATAGATGATTAAATCCCAGAGATGATCTATAGCAATGAAAGAGTCTGAAAAGGTAGAGAGAACTACATTGGTGACTCAGG
>VDFB02380267.1:0-40863 GCA_007258455.2 Sequoia sempervirens | reverse complement strand
GAGAATCATCATCCTTTGAAGATGAACTATGTGCATCCTCATGATCACTATCATTATCTGAAGTGAAGGAAGAAGAATCCTCATCATGATTGGAAGGATTATGATCCTCTGAAGAACTATCATCATGATGCAAGGACTCCAATCTAATGGTGGCAGGAGAAGTGTCGAGAGAAGAACTGGAAGGACTCTCCTCAAAACAAACACTCCTCTCAATAAACAACTCATGTGTGGTAGGATGAAGAAGCCTGTAGCCTTTGACATCATCTAGGTAACCAACAAATATGCAAGGCTTGCTCTATGGATCCATAGCCTTGTGTTTCTCTATTGGAATGTGGGCCCATGTACTAGAGCCAAACACTTGAAAGTCCTAACTGACGGTTTCTAACTATTCCAAGCTTGAAAAGGAGTTACCCCCTTCACAACTTTGTGAGGAATGCGGTTCTAGATATAACACACATAGTTAATGGCTTTTGCCCAAAAAGGTGGTGCCAAAGACTTAGAGTGAATCAAACAATTAGCCATCTCTTTCAAGGACCGATTCTTCCATTTTGCAACTCCATTCTGTTGAGGAATGTAGGGAACTACATGCTGTAAATCAATGCCCTGTGAAGCACAATACTGCACAAACCTATGGTTGAAATATTCCCCTCACTATCTGTACGTAGAAATTTGATAGATTTTCTAGTTTGTTTCTCTGCGAAAGCCTTGTACTCCAAGAATGAATCGAAGACATCAAACTTTTGTTTAAGAAAGTATACAATGGTACCTAGAAAAATCATCAATGACTATCAAAACATATCAGGCTCTACTGAAAGATGGTTGTGGAAATGGCCCTGAAAAAATCACTATGTACCAACTCCAAAAGATGTGAGGCCCTCAAAGCTTTGTCTTTGTCAAACTTCTCTTCAAGATGCTTGCCAAGAGCGCATCCTTGACAAACACCATCAAAAAAGAAAACTATAGGCAATCTTGTAACCATGTCTTGTTGATTGAGCTGCTGCAAGTAGCGATAGTTCAAGTGGCCAAACCGTTGATGTCACAAATTGCTCACATCATTTGAATGAGTGAGTAGAACAAACGAAGGTGGATCAAGAAAAAAGTGTGAGAACAAATAAATTCGAGACTAGTGATCTGCTCTCCCAACTGTAACTGTAGAATCATTGTGCATCTCACGAATCACCACTAAATCAGGAGTAAACTCAACTCGCTTGCTTGTACCTATGTGAGTGATTTGATAGATTGATAAGAGATTAGTTGACAATGAGGGCACACAAAGAACATCCTAAAATGTGCCATCCCCCATATCAATAGACCCTCTCCCACACACCTCAATTGGAGTGTCATCACCCATCAAAATGGAAGGCATAGTACATGGCTCCAAAGATTCAAGTTCATATTCAGTTGAAGCCATGTGGTGTGAAGAACCTGAATCAAGAACCCATGTGGATGGTGGAGAAGCAACTGCTACAAGGGCCTTGCCCTTTCCTTTCCCCTTCTTGTTGTCTTTGGTCTTGTGAGACCCCTTATCTAAACTCTGTTTGATGGAATCAAGAACACTGAGATTATTCTTTTCAAAAATGTGTGTCAAGTGATCTACTTGTTTCTTCAAACATTTGTGCTCATCATGACCGGGTTTCTTACAATAGACACATTTGACCTTCTCTATCTTAGGCTTGTCACCTTTTGAAGATGAGGTCTCATTAGCTGCTTTTGGAGTAGCTAATTTTTTATTCTTCTTCTCTTTGCTATTCTTTTGTTTTTTATCCTTACTACCACTTTGTCCTCGTTGTTCATTTGTGCCAAGGTTGGCAGCCAAGGCATGTGACTTAGAAGACTTAAGAGTGCCCATCTGAATTAGCTAATCCTACTCCCATGTGAGAGAAGTAGCAAAATCATCCAAAGATGGCATGGTGAATTTGGAACCAAGTGCATCCTTTGTAGCATAGAAGGTAGAAACAAATACTGAATATTCAGAACTTAGCTTTGAGAGAATACTTAGAATTAGTTGTTCATCTTTCTTAGTAATTCCACATTGTTGTAGCTATAGCCTTAGTGTTTCAATTTGGTGAAGAAATCCTAAATTGTGTTGAAGTTGCTAGGATTTAAACTGATTAGTTCATTCTCCAACATATGACCTCTCATAGAATCTTGAGTGCCAAAAAGAGATTCTAGTTTTTTCCATATTTCATTTGGTGTATTCAAAGATTCAATATGAAAGAGCAAATCAAGAGATACAGACAAACACAATGCTCCATATGCTTCATCACATCTATTAAACCACTTAGGCTTTTCTTTATCTTTTGTTGGTTCAGTTTTGAGTCCCATTGTTATTCTATGCAAACTAAGACTTCTTAAGTGAATATTCATTTGTGATTTCCACTAAAAATAGTTGTATGCAGTTAGAGTAGGAACTTTTGTTGAAGTCATGATGAAGAAATGCAAAGGAAAATGCAGAAAGAAAGTGAACTCAAGAACACCCCCACCCCTTTCACTAGTATCAAAAATCACCACCACAAATATTATAAGGTTGGCACTTTATAGTTTAGTGTGTTTACAAAGCCTTTTCCAAGATACAATGCTCTATAAGCTCAAAATAGCCAAAATTACAAATTTTGATACAAAATGAACTTGAGAAAATCTGGAAAAAATAGCCTTATAGATGTGTAGTTCTTTTTACCACCTTTCCAATGCCTATTCGTTTCCAAAAATTGAAGCATTGGGGTGAAAGTTATGGCCTGTTGAAGAAATTAGCACAAACAACTTCAACCTAAAATATCTAGTACAAAATGGAAAAAAATCTTTTCGATACCTGTGGATGGAAAGTGCTCATCTCTAGCTTTCTGGCAATATCTCATTTTCAAAAAATGGACACCATAGCAAAAGGTTATGCAAGTTTGAAAAAGACCCAATTTGGCCTATTGGAGGCCCTGGTGGGCTCAAGCGACACCGCTCGTGCTGCATAGGGTATTTTTTTCGGTTAACTTTTTTATGGAGTTGTGGCGGTTACCTAGTTCACACGTTACCTATTTGGCTGTCATGGTTTATGTCAGAATGGTCCAGGCCACAACGGCTAGACGTAGCCACTTAGCAACTTAAAAGTCTACGGTTTAAATCGTTGTAGCTTTGAATGTCATAGGGTTTAAAACCCCTTGCACAGGCGCTTAGCACATTTTAAGCGCTTTACGCTCTGTAAAAAAAAAAATATGATTTTTTTTTAATGTAATGTTGACCGAAAAAATGATTTTTCAAAAAAAATTATTTTGTCAACTATACCTGCACTACGTGGGGGTCGTACAGCTCCATGGAAAAAAAATATTTCCTCGACGACTCCCGACTCAGAATATAAGCAAATTTATGTCAAAATTTGTCTCCTCGACCTCCTAAACAGAATGGCAATCCTTGTTTTGGCCAAAAATGCTCTTGGAAAAACCTATTCACCATATCTAAGCTTCAAACCCCCGTTTGCAACTTTGTCAAATGATCTCGAACTTGGATGAAACAAAATCCAATCTTGACATTTTCGAACCTCCTAGACACGTTGGAATAGTCAAAAATGTTGCCAGTATAACCAGAAATGCTACAATCACCCAGATCTCACAAAACACATATGCAATATGAAGAGGTTATTAGATCTTTGCAATCCCTTTCTAATTCTCTAGATCATTTAAAACGCAAGAGAAGAGCATACCAAGAATTTACAAGATCTTACTAGAAAACTCAATCTCTCAATTAGGAATCTATGAACTTAGATTTCTCAAAACAAAAGCTCTGATACCATGTTAGAAATCTAAAATAAATTGAATAACCCAAAGAACTTTTTAAGAGAAAATCAAAGTTACATAAATTGGAAAAACATGAATAATGCAAACCAGGACTCCAAGAGATTATTCAATGTTGATATGACAGAATTGCATTAAGAACTTTCAAGTTCAATCAGTGAATACAAATACAAGCTAGGTAGTGAGTTTATATAGAACTAAGGAGAGGATCGAGGTGGCAATTCCAACCAATAGGAATCAACCACAAAAAGTGGAGGATGCCACCAAAAGTGGAAAGTGTTCCACCCTTTAAGGAAGGGGACAACACATCACTTATCTTCTAGTTATTAAATAATAAACTCACTTTATTATCCTAAGCAAGCTTAATAAAAGTGTAAGAAGAACCTAGGACTAAGGGAAAATAAATTAACCCACTAGGAAATAAAAACCTACACCAACAATTTTGAGGCCCCACCATCCCAATGGACTCTATTAAAATGTTAGCAATTTCTCTAAATAACATTGCTCATTGCTCTATAGAGCACACTACAATGATATTAATTAAGGACCTACTTTTGTAATTTTTCCATTCATTAAAAATAATGGACACTCCCATTTCAACCCATGAACCCTAATTGGATGTAATGAACTATATACTTTTTTTCTTCCTTGGCTAATAAGGTCCGTGCGTAGATTTTCATTAGCAAGACATGTATACCTTACAGGTGCCTCATTAATTCCCCTAGGCGTTTCCCATTGGTATGGTGATCTAACAAGATTGATAGGAATCCCATTAGCATAAATACAATGTGTTGTGTGCTCATCAACATTGTCCTTCATGTCATTCTGGAATACCATTTCCAATGGGCTTGCATCCTTAGCTCTTTTGCATGAAAGACAAGGGCTATTGTCTTCTTGGGAAGAAATAAATGTATGGTAGCCACAGTAATGAGACTCGCCTGCACTCGACAAGTCCCGAGTCAAGTCACCCCAACCAAGTCTGGGGGACTTGGACTTGCTCGAGTCCGAATGAGTCTTGGCGAGACTCGCCGAGTCTGAGCAAGTCCCATTAGAAAAACTCGTGCAGAGGTAGGTTTGAAAAGTGCAAAAATCAAATAAAATTTAAAGTTAAAACTTGGTTTTTTTTACTTATTGTGAATGCAAAATGATGTACTTCATGAAAGATTGTATGGTTTTGGAGGTCTTAATTTGGGCTTAGTGGCAAGGGCTCTGCCCCTCGACCCTGCGAGGGGCATTGCCCCTCAACCCCGCTAGGGGCGTTGCCCCTTGACCCCACTGGGGGTGCTGCCCCTTGACCTCGCTAGGGGCGTTGCCCCTAGACATCCACAAGGGGCACTACCCTTGACCACCACAAGGGTCGTTGCCCCTCAACCCCACTGGGGGCACTACCCCTAGACCCTCACAAAGGGCACTACCCCTCAACCCCATTGGGGCAATTGCCCTCAAACTTGAGATTATGGCTGCTGCATCATCCAAGACCTATCTTAGATGCATTCATAAGAAGGATGCAGGCTCCTTTGAGCCATAGACTTCTAGTTGTTGTTTTGAATCTTTTGATATTTTATATTTGTTTGGAACATTTGATGTCATGGATTTCATATTCCATGAGTTTTATATACATTTGAGCCTTTGACTATATATCTAAGTGTGTTATTTCCTTCAACAACTCAGCTACAATTTGTGTTTATACTTATGTGATCGATGTATACTTGTGTTAGTGACGAGGACCTTGATTGGGTTGACTAGGCAGATAGAGAGGCTGAGGTCGTAACCATGGCAGAAGAGGAGGCTTTAGCATGAGCAGACACAACCACAAGTGATGTTGGTGAGGGTGGCATGGAGTCACAAGCAGAGACTATGGCTGCAGCTTCTACATCATCCAGGACCCACCTTAGACACCTTCGTAAGAATGATGTAGGCTCCTCTAAGCCATAGACTTGTAGTTATTGTTTTGATATTTCATATTTGCTTGGAACATTTGATGTCATGGATTTCATATTCCATGAGTTTTGTATACATTTGACTATATTTAGATATCTAAGTGTGTTATTTCCTTCAGCAGCTTAGCTACAATTTGCATTTTTACTTATGTGATCGATGTATACTTGTGTATGTGATCAAATTAGCTTCTATTTGATAATGTTATTGTGTCTTTAAGGTTTATTTAATAAAGGGTGCATGAAACAAGTTTTAAATCCTTAAAAATCTCTAAATTTCTTGGGTTTTTCATTTTGTCGAGTCTGCGCCAAGTCTCGGCACCAAGTCCCGAGTTGAGTCACCCTTGCCCAGTCCGCACTGAGTCCAAGTCTCATAACTATGAATTGCTAGCCACTATCGAAGTAGTGGAGGATGGTCCTATAGAAGGTTTGTGGGGTCCTTTCTTGGCCAAAGGATAAAATTTTGATCTAGCTTTGTCAACTACACTATCTACTTCCTCATACTCTATCTAAGAAAGAATTTTCCCATTTGACCACCCATTTTTGGCCCACCACAAACTAGAATTCTTTGGCCAAAACTTGCACACAAGTGAGCTTTCAATCAACTATAGGATCTCCTATAATCATTATGACAATTGCTACAACCCCAACCATAACCCCCTAGCTCTAGCAAGTTGCTCAATCATTGTCAAATGTCACCATAGTGGTGATAATAGGTCAAATTTGAAAACCCTAGTCAACCCTTAGCCCGCTAAACTATTTCCATTCATTGTAAACTATACATGTACAATGTACCAACACATTTTAAAATAAACAAATATCTAGAGAAAAAAATTAATATACAAGAAAAAAACCCTAGGTTACCATTACTTGCTGAAAGATTAGAAAAAAAACAATAATATAACCATAGGCTACCATTACTTATTTAAAATAAACAAGAAATTAAAAAAACTAATGAATTGTTTTTTTTTTTTTAAAAAGAAAAAAAGTGGAACTTGGAAATAAATTTTAAAAAGCTTTCCTTGAATAATGATTCTCCTTGATACAAGCTCTTTGATCTTCATAGCGCCTATTAAACACTCCTTGATGCATAGGAATAGCACATTCCTGATGCTTGAAGCAACCCTGAGCAATGAGAGATAGGAATGTGTTTATGTTCGTGTTTCATGTTTTGTTAGTGACTTAAAAGTCTCTTTTTGGACCAGCTAAATTTAGTTAGGCTTTTCTATTTTTTGTGTGCTTTCGAAAATTTGTTTTCTTTTTTTTTAAGTGACATTTTTTGACCTGGGTTCTCCCTAGTTTTGCCCAAAGGAGCAGTGTAGGTATGTGTCACATGAATCTGCCCTGAATGGTCAAGCCCAGGGCTTGACCCCATCTAGACCAAGCCAAATCCAAACTAGGATCAAAACCCAGCCCAGAGTAATCTGAGTTCGGCAGGGGTTCTCAGCAAACCTAATGGCATAGATTTTTATAGTTGCACATCAGAATTACAGTTTTTGTGTTTTGTTTTACAAAGAACTTTGAGTGGTGATCAGTACCTTCAAACCAAGAATGAACTTTGCTTGACCACAACAACTATAATTTAAGATTTGTGCCCCAAACTCAATACATTCCATGCTCTTAAGTCTTGCTTATTTTACCTAAAAGGTTCCGACCATATTTCCTCTAATTTGGGTGCCTAAAGTGTTATTCAATGAAAAATGAGAATCCAATACTAATGTGTGAAGACATTTTCACATCTACAACTACTGTTGGTATTAAAGAGATGGAAAAGAAACTAGATTCGCAAGCACATGCAAATGATGGAATTTTCATTGAAAAAGATTCTCCAAATATGGCCACTGAAAAGAAATTTCAACTAAAAAATTAAGAGAAGGAACATCTTGAGACACATATAGAATCTTTGGAGAAACCTATGAAAAAATTTGAAGAGTATCTAAAAAGGGAGGAGCAAAAGACAATTTATGTTGATGAAGATTTAGCAATGAAGCAACAACTTGCGAAAAAGATGAAGATCAAGTAAGATAATTCACATTTTGAAATGGATGCAAAGAGGTGTATCCATTGGGACAACCCACTTTTTGAAATAAAGGTAGAGACATATCTTGGTTCAAGTTCCACAACTTGTGATGATATCAAAGTAGCGCAACAGAAGATGAATGGTGAAATGGTTCTTCATAAAGAACGACCCTCAAGAAAGTTAGAAGTTGTAGGGACAAAGCAATTAGTAGAGTTAGGTATGACTCAAGAAACTTTGCAGGACAATGTGAATCATCAAGCAAAATTGTTTGAAGACAAGAAAGACAAAGTTGTTCAACAAGAATTAGCAACAGATAGGTAGTTAATTAAACACACTACATCATTAAAGAGATTCATAATATTTCCAAGATTGATTTGGGATCCTAGTATCTCCAAGAAAGACTCGGTCAAGTGAAGAAGAAACTCTAAGAGTATCCTAGTATGTGATTGCTTGAGGACAAGCAATCTTGGGAAGGGTGGACTGCAATGTCCCCTTTTTTAAGTGAGATTATGATAATAATAAACAACAATAATAATAAATTAAAATATCAAAAAAATAAAATATAAAATATAAAATTAAAGTTTTATTAATCAAAAGTCAAGGAGCATGTGAAGAATCACAACCATTGAAGGAAAAAGATATATAAGAGACACCAAACAAGGAGAAGTAAGCACCATAAAAAATACATCTTTTATTATCTAATCATTACTCCTCTAGAGCATGAAAATGTGGTTCAACAACCTAAGGACAAAACCCCTCAAGGTCTGAAATTAGAAGACGAAAACCCCCTATTTTCCATTGCTGAGTTAGTGGACAAAACGTAATGTCTTATTGGGATATTCCTGGTTTTACACCTACAAACAATATCAATAATTAAAAATTGATATTAGCAAAATTAACTAATTAAGTATCAAAATTAATTATAATATAAAAATCAATACATCAAAGCATCATTAATATAATAATATTCAAATTAATAACATCATTAATATTTAGATCATAGCATATTCCTCATAGCCAACCACATTGTGAATTCCTTGAAAATGCTTGCAAATGGCAATATCAAGGCTCCTCGTCCTTGAATTGCCTAGAGCATGTAAGGTGGTGTTAGTTTAGGATCAGATTTGCAATAAGCAGAAATACAACAAAACACAACACTTTTACCCTGGGAAAACCCTCCTACTCGAGGGAGAAAAAACCAGCAAAATATATATCTCTTATATATAGATCTCAGATGAACAAGAGCAGAAATCTGCTTTACAAGTTTGGCCTAACTCAAGGCTGAATTGTTACAATGAATAATAGCATCACTCCTTGATGCTAAGTACAAATAAATATGCTTCCCCTTGAAGTCTGATCTGCTGCAAATGGAATGGCGAACTTCTGCTGGAGGTGAGAAAGAAGTGATTGAATTGATTGATATGAATGGAAGAACACCACCTTGTATATATACCAAACTAGGCAACCTTTCATCTAGGTCGGCCTCTTTTGATTTAAATAACGAATATAAAATATCATTAATTAACAAGGCCGACCTGCCTTGATAATTATTTATTATCTTAATTATTTTTACTTAGGAGAAAAATATCTCCCTAAGCTACAAACACTAACAGGTGGACTGCCCTTCAACCTCTCAGTCCACCTTGGAGGCTTTCCGTTCTCCTTGATCAAGCCCAAGAGCATGGAAGGCTGGCTGTCCATTCCATCTCCTGTTCAACTTGATAAGAGCATGAAGGTGGGTCGTCCTTCATCTCTCGTGAACTTGGAAGGTTGGTCGTCCTTCCTATTTGCAAGACACTTCCACAAATTCAAAACTGATTTCTCAAGGAATTTGCTAGATTATTAATGACTAAGTACCTCTTGATGAATTAATAAATTTATCCTTAATGGCTGCAACAAATTATTTTCTAAATATTATTTATTGCTGCTCTCAATATATTTTCTGAATTGATGTCTTAGATTTCTTTTCTTATTTCTTCTTGATTCATATGCTGAATTCCTGATCCTCCAAATGACTTATTCTTTAAATGTGAGGGAGTCACACCTCTTCATTGAGACTTAACCATTGCAAGGGATGCATCCCTTCATAACTTAAGCGCTGCCCTTAATAATTTAATTTATTTACATGTTGTCTAATAATCCTTAATTATTCATAGTCGGCCCCTTTCAGATAAATTACCGCTACTTAATTTAATTGAATTAATCTTTTTGTCTTAGTAGGCCTCTTTTAACATGGCAGAGGCAGGACACGAAAACGTCTGATTCAAGCAGACTTGGAGACAATTCAAAGATATTTTAATGAAGATAGATCACTGCAGATTTGGGATAATTAATAGTAGATACAAAGAATACGTTCCCTCTTTTCCGAAATATACTATAAATATAATATATAAATTAAAATAAACTGCTAAAATGATAGTTTCTAAAGTTGATAGCAAATTTACAATTAATTGTGCTGCTATAATTGTGAGTTAGATTTTATTATTTAAAGAAAAATAAGGAAAATCTAAAAAGGGACATTACACATATTGGATGGAAAAGCAACTCTTTTTTTTTTATTCTATTGACTTTTTTCCAATTAAATCCCAAGTAATTGAATCATATTTATACTTTTCAGTTTGTTGAGTCAATCTCTATCCTAAGTAATGCTCCTATGATCATAGCAGCATTGTAGACTTCTCTCAAATGCAAGCATAGAACCACACATAGAGCTAGTGATGTTGGGCCAAGTGATACAAGCTCCTTTCTAACACAGCTCGTGACTCTATATTGTGATTTTTGTTTTTGATGCCATGGATAACATAATCTATGAGTTTTGTACACCTAAAAATTTTGAGAATGTTTATATATTTAAAAATATTATTTCTTTCAACTCAAATCTGCTTTTATCTCATTTGATCGATGCATACTTGTGTATGTGAATAAAGTAGCTTCTAATTGATAAGTTTATGTCTTTAAAGTTGATTTATTAAAGGATACATAGTAAAAGATTTAAATCCTTAAAAATCTCTAAATTTCATGGTTTTTCAATTTGCCAAGTTTGAGTGCCAAGTCAAAGTCTAAATCAAAAATCTGCCTGCCAAATCCAAGCCAAGTCCAAGTCTTGTAACCATGGTTATAACAAAGAATATACTTCTGGAAGATCTCTTCACTTAAAGACTTTACCAAATTTAGAATTTTAGCATTTTAGGATTCCAAGATTTAAGGATGATTATTGGAGGGTAAAGATAAGTAATGGCAAATTGTGCTAGGGTAGTATGAAGGTATGAAGAGAGGACAAAATATGAGCACCTAGGCACCTTCTCAAGACAAGATTACTCCACCGAGTCCACCACAATACTGATGTAATTGACGTAATGATTTCAGCAGCCTTTGACTGTGGTATGGCTCGATTTTCTATACTTATTTTCAGTTTTATTCAAATTGTAAATTAAAAAGAAAAAATTGGGAGGTCAATAATAAGAAGTGATCATAATTATGGAAAAAATCTATTGTTAAATTAAGGATTTTGAATTATAAAATACAAGGCATAACGAATATTAGCCTCTAATCTGATTCATGTTATTTTTGAAAACATAACCAATTGCTTAAAAAGGAACCCATAAGATTTAAGTTCCCCTGTCTGTGGGTGGAGGGACTGAAATGCGTTTAGAAAGCAACACTTGCCTGAAATTTACTCGCTGTGAAGAAACAATTTGAATGGTGGAATCAACAACAAAAGCACCTGATGGCGGGAAAGTGATGACATTGTTCAAGGTGCTCCTGTCAACATCTATGACCTGCAGAATGTCTCCAACTTGGGTGCCAAACAGATGGGCTTTCTCAATAATAAATAGTTGTTCCTTCTCTGTAGTCCACATCATTCTCCATGTCCCGGAAAGCCTAGAATCTGTAGTAACTGTGTCTGTTCCAAGTGCAGCCAGAGCATCAATCGCGTTTATTATTTGGGAGCGTTTCGATGGGTTTTTCTGCGTTTTTAAACCACGCTCCTCGCCTGAAATTAGATTCAGAAGATTATTCCGTGCTGAAATTGCTTCTTTGGTTGCTAAGGGAGCAACGTCTGATGATGAAATTACCCTCAACTTCTTACTACTAGCAATTCCATTGCTCTGAATTTTATTTGGAAATCTGGTATACGCAATACAAGCGGAGGGGTTAATTGTGACTGCCATTGCAATGGCCACTGCGTATGAGCAGGGCGTGTATCCACCATATCCATTCGTCGATACGATTTCCCTGTGCCAAACTAATGGTTGCTTTTTGTTTTAATTTTTCGTGGATGAGACGGTTTTCCATTCAGGTGCAATTTCTATATACTTCAACCAATGATCGATAATTTTCCTTCAACTCTCTACCGCCATTATTCTTGGAATGGGGAAAATTACACACCCATGCCATTCTAAATTGTACAAGTTGGATTCATTCTCATATATATATATTTATGCATTTGCTCACACATATCCTTATAAATTTAATTTTATCTTATAAATTTAGTTTTATCTTTTTATATATTTATTGTAGGAGTTTATGGTGAACTCTTCAACACCCAAACAAAATAAGTTCTACAAAAGAAATCGCAGAGATATCATGCCATGATTAAGGATGGAAGAATGCTAAAATAGCAGCCACATTGAATATGGCAATGTACATATGATGTTTTGCTTATATAGCCAAGGTGTGATATAAGATTAGACAATATCATGATGAGTGTCTTAATCCTAACACATGAGGCAACTAAGCCATAACAACCTAGGATAAGATAAGATCTAGAGATGACAACTAAAATTTCTAGAAGGAATCTTAGAACCTAAGTAAACTTAACATGTTAATATGTTCTCAAGGGTGGATGATTCTAACAAAGTTTTCTCTAAGATTTCCCTATGTGCGGGTGATACCCTCAATAGTTCTAAGATAGAAATCTATGCGGGGGTCTTTTTAAGTTGATCTAGGAGATTGTACTTGTTGGTACTTGCTATTGGTTGAGTAGGTTGTGCCCTAGATTGGGATGGGACTCTTTGGATGGTGACTTTGCTATGTCGTGTGGTGACTCCACACTCCGCACTAGGCCCTTTGATGGTGACAACGGTGATAACACTATCATAGGAACCGACTACATTAGAATAGGTATGCTACACGTTTGTGTAATCCTTAGCTTTTCCGTTATTGTTCCCTTTGCTATGATCTGACATAGGGTTCTTGTATATCTTAAGATCCTAATTCTTGGCTGGTACCTCAACAGATATGGTATCGTTCTCTATAAGGTCTTGGATAATGTTTTTGAGCCTCATGCACTTTTTTGTTTTATGTCCTTTGATCTTGTGAAAATCACAAAGGTCATTCTTGTTGTATCAGGATGGTTTCTCTTATGGTTCTTGGTAGTTTTCAAAGTTAGGAAGTGTTATCAGGTTTGACTCTACCAATTTCTTCATGATCGTTTCAATGGATTCAGATAACTGTGTATAATTATGTTTAGGATAGTTAGTTGTTCTTGTTAGGAGTTCACCTTTGTTATGATTCGGTGTTGTTGATCTGATTGTTCTGAGGGAGTGTTGTTTGTTGTATAATTGGTTAAATGTTAGCAACGTGATTTTTGTTTGGCCTAGGAGCACTTAGAACCACCTTAGCATCTACCACACCATCATTCGTTATGTTCTTGTTCTTAGCCTAGACACGAGGCTTGTTGTTTGAACTATTTGATGGTCGATTGTCTTTGTAAGTTTGGGTATTCCCTTGTGAGATTAGAGCTCTCTCAATGTTAAGGGATCTAGGGACAAGTTCGTCATAAGATGTGATGCATTGCATTTTCAAGTGGAAGGATAGATCCAAATCTAGATTTGATATGATGATCCCCACTTGTTGTTCATCAGGAAGAGGTTGTTTGCTCTTACTATCTCTTTGTATCCATTGTTGCAAGAAATTAGCGAAAGATTCTCCTTTTTTTTGTCTGAGAGTGTATAGTTCTTCTAGACTGACGTCCATGTCAAGGTTAAAGGAGAAGTGATCAATGAATTTATTGGTAATTTCTTGGAAATTTTTGATACCGGGAAGCAAATGAGGAAACCAATCCATGGCAGGACCTATTAGACTTCGGGGGAAGAGGCGCATTAAACAAGAATCATCGTAAGCCACCTCCATACACATGACATTGAACTCTTTGACATGGTCCACAAGACTTCCTCTCCCTTTGTATTTATCAAATTTGGGAATTTCAAAGCCGGGAGGGAATGATACCATTGCGATGTTTCAATCGAATGGATGGGGACATAGGTTCTATGTATGAGGCTTCTTTGTCTTTCCCATCAGAAGGTCTTGCATTTCTTGTGACAACGCCTTAAGTTGTGATGCTAGATCATCTTGCAAGTTTGGTGGAGGAACATATGGTGGGATGATGGATGAGTTCAAGTATGATAATGTGTTGTATGAGGTGTATGGTGGTGTGAGATTTTGTGAAGGAGATTGGGGTATTGATGTATATGTTCCTAATGAGGTAAACCCACAAAAGTGGTCTACAATTAGAATTAGGAAGGAAAACTTGTAAAAAATGACATCATGCCAAAAAAATTCATTATGGGGGTTCAAACGAACCAAAAGAGGGTTTGCTCAAACCAGGGTTCGAGCAAACCCATTTAATGCATGTACGGACCAATCGGCCAAAAAAGCAAATGGAAATCCCTTTTTGGAAGGGGATTCAATCGAACCTAGGTTCAAGTGAACCCAGGTTCGATCAAACCCCCCTAGTTCGAGTGAACCCCCCTTTTCCCTGATTTTTGACCTTGTTCACCAAAAAAATCAAAAAAATTGCACATCAGAGCTTGAGTTGAAGATGAAAATGGTAGAGAATTCATAGATCCAACTAGAATCAAGTAGTCTTCAGAACGAGCTATCAAATGAATATAATTTTGATATGTTTTGGTTTTATTATGTATTTGTTTTTTTAGTTTTATTAAACATAGGCTTTTCACCGAAAATCAAGCCCTTTGTTCTGCACATGTGGAAAAATAGCAGATTATAAAAAAAAAAAATTGAAAAATACAAGTGCACCAAATATTGAAGTCCTTGATCCAACAAAAAATAAAATTGATACATACAAAAAAAGTTACACGTTATACAGTTGTGCTATGTCTGAATTGTAATTGGTTTGACTTCAAAACTTGATTAAAGAAAACAAAAATCAATAAAAATTTATCTAACCAAGTGGAAGCACTAAATATCCGAGTTACAAATCTAAATTCAAAAGAATTAGAATTTTATCCTTCATGGAAAAAATGTTATGTGTTATATTGTGAGTGTCACTTTTTAAAAATGTTGTTTTCTGAAAAAAACTAGTTTTCGAGGGAGATGGAAAAAGAAGTGCAATCTAATTCCAATTTTTTTTAAAAATATATATTTAGAATCTACAGACAAAATTTCACGAAACTCTAGTTTGCATCATCTTCAAATTCCTCACGATTTAGCCGCTATAGGTGCCTGAAAGTGAAGATTTAGTTAAAAAAATTATTTCAGTGTTCAGTTTGGCCAAAAATTGTAAACCACTATTGTGGAATCACCCAATGCATTTGCATTGACAATGTTCTTGTATACACCTAAAAATGGTCTAGATTATACACCTAAAAATGGTTTAGATAATCTAAT
Source organism: Sequoia sempervirens (assembly GCA_007258455.2). Lineage (NCBI taxonomy): Eukaryota > Viridiplantae > Streptophyta > Pinopsida > Cupressales > Cupressaceae > Sequoia > Sequoia sempervirens. The sequence goes on along the minus strand of VDFB02380267.1, from coordinate 25,495 downwards.
TAATTAAATACAATTTATTTGATTAATTGACTCCTTTAATTCATCTACTTATAAATAAATAGAAATATTTATTTATATAGTTCACTTCTAATTCTTCTATCTTTATCATATTATTTCATCTTAATTAAATAAACAAATTCAAATACCTAGTTTTATTTAATTATCTATTTTCTTTCATCTAAATTAAATAAACAAGTTCACATACTTTATTTTATTTGATTACCATATTTCTTTCATGTTTATTTAATAAACATATTTCTATAGTTTTATTAAATTAAATATCCTCTTTTACTAAATTGAATAAATTCAATAATTTAATTAAAGCATATTTCTACAACTATTTCCTCTTTTCACTCATCATATCCACCAACAAAATTAGATATTTTATATCTAATTAATTCAACTTGACCTTCAGAGACAAATTTGGAGACAAATTTGAGACAAATTTTAGGCAAACTTCTTCATCTTCTTCCATTGATCATTCCTATCCTCTGGTTGAATGTTTTTGTGGGGAGGAACAATCTCCATAATCTTCTCAGGCTTCTTCATCCTTCACCATTAAATCTTTCAAATGAAATCCAGACCTTTGCTTTGCTGCCACATCACAAATATGCTATCGAGAATCTATAAATACAGCTTCTTTCCACAAGAAATGGATCCCAAGTTTATGCAATCTTACTCTGTAGAGATTATATTAGAGCATTCAAGCAATTAAGGAATAGTAATTAGAAAATCATTTTAGAATAGCAATAGCAATCATGGTTTTCCATTTAGCTGCATCTTAGTTTACAGTAGTTTATTTTATCAGTTTCATATTAATTTCATCTATAGTATCATCATCATATCATTTAGCAATCATTACATAGGATTAGATTCCTGCATTTTACAATATCGCATTCTCTAGATTGTCATTTTAACAATCACAGTGGTTACACAATCTGAGAGCCACAGTGATTTAATAAATCTTTGGAGATAGAGAGCAATAGGACACTTTCAATAGATTTCTGGCTTTTAGTAGTTTAATCGTTGTTTAAATCTATTGATATAATGTTTTATTAGGTGTGTTTGTTATTCATTTACACATATTTTACTCACACATAAATTGGCACCCACTGTGGGGCCCAAAAACCCCATTTTCAACATCTTTTTCTTGAAAAGTGTGTCCGTAGTTTTTTTGACGTGTTTTGTTTTAGCGCGATCGAAAGTTCTTATAGTGCATATGACTTCCAGATCAGCACATCCAACCATTGTTTTGATGCATCCAAAGAATATTCCAGTGCATCTGAAGACTGTTCAGGCGCATCTAGTATCAGTTTCACCACAATCAGGGGGTTTTTCTGCAGTGCACCTATCTTTTCTTTTAGCGCATTTACTAAATTTTGTGGCACATAGAGCTATTATTTTAGCACATATAAATACTGGTTTAGCGCATCTAATGATTGTTATGGCGCATCTAATTGTTTTGTATAATTTTAAAAATTCCCAAAATTAATCCTTGTTTTTTGTCTTGTAGGCACAAAATTCATTGGTCAAAGACAGTTGTTGGAAAACACTTACGCTGGTCAAAGACAAAATATCATGAACTACTAATGGTTTTTGTAGGGTTTCAAGTTTATTTTATTGCTTTTCCTTTGGTTAAGATAGTGAATCTAGATTAATTAAAGATTTAGTTTGAACCCCCATGTCCACTGTGTTTCAAAATCAATAGGCTTATGCTCTCCCCTTAACTGGGTGATCAGAATGCTAGACTTGCTATCCTACTTTATTAACACCTATAGAAGGTCTGTCGTAGTGGGAAAAAGTACTCACCCTATGGGAATGACTTAAGTGGGAACAACCAAAGCTAGGTTTTCCAACCCACTGTAAACAAAAGTGAATCTAGGGAAACCCACATTCAACGGTAGTGTGCGAGATAACCATCCCCAAAACCTTTGTTCTAAAGGTTGGGAGGTCTCTTGAGGGAGTTTATTTGTACCGCACTGAATGGAAACCCTTTCTATGAACTTTAGTGTAGAATGTAACTATGTCAGTTTCTGAACACTTTTTATATCACAATGCAAGGGGAGGGAAGAATCTGCCTCCAAGACACTCACCATATAACTATCAAAGCCCCTGGCCAAAAGTGGAGGATTCAACTTTGGTTAAGACTCGGGAAAGGCAAAAACACGGGCGCCCTCTAGAGGGTGACAAGGTTGTGTGAGCTAACATAATTGCAAGCTATGGGTTTTGATATTCTTAGTGACCCTTGAGATTAGAAGTGTTTGAACTGTATTTTCTTGTGTTAAACCCATGGAAATTGAAAGAAACAGACTTGATTCTAGAATACACACTCTTTGTTTAATACATAGTGTTGAAACCAATGTTTACAAACTTGTGGTTGTGTGTGTAAAGTCATTTCCGAAGGTATCATCCAAGTAGATCATCAAATTCCAAGATTTATGAGCAAAATACCCCTCCAAAATCTTCATTGGTTAGAAAATTACACCCTGGAATCAATCTTTTTACTGAGAAAAAGAAGAACAAACAGACAAAACTATGAAAATACTGACCACTTCTAGATTAGTGCAACCAACCTCTATTTCAATGCATCTATACAGTCTATCAGTGCATTCACCCAATATTTTAGCACAACCAACCTTTGTTACAATGCATATACCCAGTCAGTTAGCGCATGTACCCAGTCTATCAGTGCATACACCTTGTTTTACAATGCATGTTCCCAATTTTTCAACGCATACACCCTGTTTTACAGTGCATGTACCCAGTTTGTCAGCGCATTCAATCAGTTTACCAGTGCGTTCACACTCTGTTTTAGCGCATCTGAGGTCTATTATAGTGCATCCACAAAATTAAAAACCAGGTTGTTATTTTTACCTCCTATAAGATAGTTGACATCAGAATTCAGATCTTTATTAGAACAAAAACATTTTCTTAGTCAAACCAATGTCTTAAACTTGGGAAAATAGGACCTTACAAACCAAACTCTTCTAAATTAAACCAAGATCTTACACTTTTAAAGTGTTTTATCATCAAACACAACTCTTGATTATTAAGTTAAGTTTCATTATTAGGATCAGTCATCCTACAATCACAAAATGAAATGGTATAAAAAGAAAAGAAAAATATAACTTAGTCTCACCAATAGAATTTATCATTCTATTTGACTTATTTATTATTCTTGGCACTACTTCACAAAAAGATTAAAGTTTAGTGGAAACCCTAACACGTGTATGCCCATTTTAACAAGGTTACAAAGATAGAAACTCATAGAAAAAGAGATTGAATCTCTAAATATCATGGTTGAAGAAAATACATTTCATAGATTTCATCGATTCGAACCTAAGGAAATAACTGATGAGGACATCCAAACTGCACAACAAGATCCCAACTTCCACCAATTCATGGAAAAAGTTTTGGAAAAGGATGGAGAAAAATACCTTTCAATGTTGGTTGAACTAGGTGCAAAACTTCCAAAAGACTTTGATGCTAATCGACTAAAAGAAGCACCTATAACAGCTGAAACTGAATCACAAAACACAAATCAAGTGATTACCCTAACACATCAAATGCAAAACTTGCAACAACAACTTCAAGATATGCAAAAAGGGACCGCGAGAAGGTACTCATTACAGGACATTTGTCCCTATCCTTTTGATCCAAGTGTGGATATGATACCATTTCCTAGACATTGTGAATTCCCAAAATATGACAAATACAATGTTAAAAGTGATCTAATAGATCATGTGAGGGAATTTAGGACCATGAGTTTAGAATTTGCACAAGAAGAAACTTATTTGATGAGGTTGTTTCCAAGAATCTTAGGAGGTCAATGTGTGGAATGGTTCTCTAAACTACAACTAGGAATTCAATCTTTTGAGGAACTAGTCAACAAGTTTATCTCACAATACTCATATAATATTCAACATGAGATAACAATAAAGGATCTTTATAATATAAAACAAAAGAAAGGTGAAACATTCCTCTCATTTCTACAACGATGGCGATGGTTGTTTGCTAGGTATCCTCGTTCCATACATGAAGAGGAAAAGATGGAACTATTCATTGACAACCTAACTAATGAGATGAGCTACAGGCTTGAACTACAATGCCCACCTACATTTGAGAAAGCGATTGAAAATGGGCTCAAGATCGAAGAAGCCTTGGTCAAGAGAGGGGTAATAAAAATCTACAATGAAGGATCAAATAATACAAACTCCTCGAATCACTGTAATAACAATGATAAATCAAAGTTTTGGCAAAAGAATAGAAATACTAGTAACAATGATGCTGCAAATGAAACACAAAATGTGAAACTGGTATTTAATTTGACAACAAATACTACAAAGACCAATCAAAACAATGACCAAAACATCAATCAAAGTGTCAATCAAAACAACAATCCAAACAATGGTGAATCTAAACCACAATCATATCAAAAACCTTCAAATCGAAGAAGATTCACACCATTGGGACAGACACTAGAATTAACAATGAGAGAAATTTATACACATAGACTTATCACATTACCTGAGGCAAGAAATTGGGAACCAAGAGTAAAGCCATCTTGGTGGAATGATGCAAACTACTGTGACTTTCATAAAAACAAAGGACACAAAACAAACGATTGTATGCAGTTGAAGCATCTAGTAGAAGATTTTATTGATAACAAGAAAATATGCGTAGGACATCAAATGAACAATGATCATAGTGCATTTAAAAATCCTTTACCAAACTATGAAAAGGAAGAATCTTCTTCTGCAAATAGTAAAGTAAAAATGTAAACTACATTTATGACGACACTATTCATTGTATTTTTGTAGTTGAGAATAATGGTGTTGTTGATAATCAAATTGATAACGTTGGAATCAATGACATCATACCAATAAATTTGATCCCAAACATGGTCACATCCAACAATCAAATTAATGTTATAAAAATTAAGGAAAAGCAAGATTACCAACCAGTCAACGTGACAACAAGGGGGCAATCCAAAGTAATATTGAAAGGAGTTACATCTAAAACCATTGTTGCTCCTTCAAATCAATACAACATAGTTGATCAATTGCAGAAAATACCAGCCCAAATATCAATATTAGAACTCCTTAAAATCTCACCATCTCATAAGGAGGTTTTGGAACAAGCTCTTGTGGCCACCACAGTACCCAATAATCTGGAAGTTTTCCAATTCTAGGCTATGGTGGGACATTTAACCACACCTCACTACCTATCATTTTCTGAACAAGATGACATATCACTTACTCATTTGCATAATTTTTCCCTTCACATTGAAGTCTTAATCCACAAACACCATGTTAAACATGTCCTAATAGATGGTGGAGCTGGTTTAAACATTTGCACTTTGAAATTGATCTGTGCACTAGGATATTCTGATAATGCTATTGATGCTAGAAGGAAGATCACAATAAAAACCTATGATGAAGAAGAGAGATCCTCCAAGGGATTGATCGTGTTGCCTATTCAAGTAGGACCAATTGTGAAGAATATAATTTTCCAAGTGTTAGACAAAGAGCTAACATATAATATACACCTGGGATGTCCTTGGATTCATGAAATGCAAGCAGTGCCTTCAACTCATCATCAGTGCTTAAAGTTTGCATTCAATGGACAAGAAGTCACTATTTCAGCTGACTACAACAATCCCCAATATTGTAACACACTTAAAACAACTCAAGACACTTTTGTGCCCCATAATAGGGAAGCAAACACTTCTAGTTCATCCAACAATGAAAGCCAACTAAACATTGTATCTAAATGGATTGAGAAAAAGGACCAGTCAAAAGATACAAGTGTTGCTAACTCCACTCCATCAAACAATGGTCAACTGGATGCTCTATCACAACAATTCAAAGAAAAGATCCAGTTAAAGACAAAGGCATGGGAGAGTATTCCATTGAACAATCTTTATGTCTTCCACAGTTGTTATCTCCAAGATCATATGGGCAGCTATCAACATTAACACAACAATCATCACAACCTACCACGGTTTTGGATGATAGATTTATAAAGGCAAGTACTTTAGAAGATGGATCTGAAGATAAGGCCATCCTCAATTGGCTCTATGAAGATGAGGAAGCATCTACATCAACAACTATCAACATAAAGACAGATCAATATGGAAAGGGAAAAATAATATTAGAGAAAATGGGGTATGAAGGAAAAGGACCTATTGGAAAAAGAAAAGAGGAATTGTAGAACCCATTCAACCTCTCACACTTCATTCAAAGGAAAAAATAGGACTGGGTTATACAGAGGAAACAAAAGAAGAAATCACTCATAGAGTTGTTGAAAGAATCCTTCAAATGCAGGATAGTTCTGAAACAAATTCCAATGAGTATGAGTGGGATTCTTTATCTAAAGCATCATACAAGGACATACAAATTGATGTCATAAAATAGTATGCACCCACACATGAGGAGGGACAAAGCTCAAAGACTAGACCCCTTGTATTTGGATCACAAAATATTGATGACTCAAGTGAGGATGGACGGATATCGAGTGAGATAGATGGCTTGAAGGAGAGTAATATCATAGACCTTGACATCGCTATTGACAACCTTGACAACATGGCTATTAGAACCCTCACTTTCATTGATCTTAGCCAATCTGATGACCTTTTACCCTTAATACATCCTAAATTTATCGACTGGGAACCAATTGAACCTATCAATGTACCTATCTTTGCGAATGATGATGTTATCGTTAATTTCCTTTATTGTCACAAACCTAATACAAGTTCTAATCATAAATATCATAATGAAGCTTTGATTCAGGAGGATGTCAAATCTTCTAGTTGCAAAATTGAAAACATGAATAAAAGATCTAATGGTGAAAACCATTTAACAACAACATTAGATCTCAAAAAAGTAAAAATAAAGAATACATTTGACGGTGAAAACCTATCTAAGGCACCAAAAGATGAGAGATTTAATACTCTTCTAGAACACTATCATGAAAGATCATCAATATTAGTGGAGCCTACACAGTCTATCAATATTGGCACAATAGACAAAGCAAAAACTCTACATCTGGCAACATCTATGACTGAACAAGAAAAGCTTGAATTCACCAATTTCTTTGAGGAAAAATACATTAAATTTGCTTGGTCTTACTCTGATATGCCAAGTTTACACCCAGATCTTCTAATGCATCATTTATCTCTACCATCTGGAATAAAACCTTTGAAGCAAAAACTAAGGAAAATGCACCCGCATATCACCTTGTTGGTAAAGGCAAAACTGAAGAAGTTGTTAGATGCAGGATTCATTAGATCTATTGATTATGCTAAGTGGATTTCTAATATTGTACCTATTTCTAGACCAAATGGTAGTATTAGAATATGTACTGACTTCAGAGATCTCAACAAGGCATGCCCAAAGGACGATTTTCCTTTGCCAAACATTGACATTATTGTAGACTTAACAGCAAGAAACGCCATGTTATCACTAATGGATGGCTTCTCAGGTTATAACCAAATCAAAATAGCACCAGAAGATCAAGAGAAAATAAAATTCACATGTCCATGGGGAACATTCTGTTGGAACGTCATACCCTTTGGGTTGAAAAATGCAGGGGCTACATATTAGCGAGCAATGACCACCATTTTCAATGACATGATGCATACCTTTATGGAGGATTACGTGGATGATATATTAGAAAATTCATATACAAGAGAAGGACATCTAGAGATCCTAGAAAAAATCTTTACCAAATTAGAGAAGTTCAATGTTAGATTAAATCCTAAGAAATGTGTGTTTGGTGTTACATCAACAAAGCTTCTAGGATACATAGTTTCAGAAAAGGGTATCGAAGTGGATCCCGCCAAGGTCAAGGCCATAATGGAAATGCCGCCACCAAAGAATATCAATCAATTATGGTCTCTACAAGGCAGGATACAATCAATCAGGAGGTTTATCTCCCAATTAGCAGAAAAAAGTCATCCCTTCAATCATTTGCTACATAAGAATGTCTTTTTCAAATGGGATCAAGAATGTGAAACAAATTTCAATCAAATAAAACAATATTTGATGTCACCACCCATATTAATGCCACCTACAGAAGAGGGACCATTATTACTATACATTGCAACAACTGAGATTTCTTTGGGTGCTCTATTAGCATAGGAAGATCTCGTGGGAAAGGAACATGCTATCTATTATATCAACAGGACTTTGAATGGTTATGAGATAAATTACACCTTCATCGAGAAAGCTTGTTTAGCAGTGGTATTTCCTACTCAGCAGTTGCAACATTACATGTTAACCCACATAGTCAAACTCATAGCAAAGATTTATCCATTAAAGTATTTACTCAACAAGGCTTCCCTAACAGGAAGACTAGCCAAGTGGGTCATGATCTTAAGTGAATTTGATATCCAATATGTAGATCGAAGAGCCATCAAGGGTTAGGTGATAGCCGATCAGTTAGCCGAAGCTCCACTACCAAATGATCATCCAATGAGCATTGAGTTTCCTAATGCAAATATTCTTACAATGACAACACAACAATGGATGCTTTATTTTGATGGGTCCTACACACAGTGTGGGTCAGGTGAGGGAATTTTGTTTGTTACACCTCAAGGACATACCATCCCAAAGTCCTATAGACTCCTGTTTCCATGTACAAATAATGTAGCTGAATATGAGGCATTAATCATTGGCATCAAAGTGGCAGTCAAATGGAAGATCACAGAGCTACAAGTATATGGAGATTCAAAACTAGTCATTAATCAGGTAAATGATGAATATCAAATGAAAGATGAGAAGTTGATGTCGTATAAGAAAATGGTGGATGATTTCAAAAAGTACTTTGTGGATATCAAATTTGAACAAATTCCAAGGGAAAAAAACAAAGTTGATGCTATGGTGACAATTGCTTCTCTCTTGGATATACTAGAAAAGTGAGGTGGTTATGAGTTTATGGTGGAACAAGTGTCTAATCCTGCTTATGATAATCCTGAATCTCAAACCATATGCCATTTAGTTGACGTTGAATCCTCAATTTATGGAAAGACCTATGCTTACCTAAAAGATAATATCCTTCCTCCCAATCTTTCCAAGAACTAGAAACGTAACTTCATCCGCCAAACCACACGACATACCTTAATTGCCAACATACTTTGTTGTCAAGGTTTGGATGGTACTCTTCTTCGGTGTCTAGAACATAACGAGTCTGAGACAACCTTACATGAGGTTCATGAGGGTATTTGTGGAACTCATTAAAGCAGACTAACCCTAGTGAAGAAACTCCTCTGTTTGGGGTATTACTGGCCGAATATGGAAAATGAGTCTTTTCAGTTTGTTAAGAAGTGCCAAAAATGTCATATCCATGGTAACCTAATCCATGCACCAACACAAGAATTGCAACTGTTCACTTCAACATGGCTTTTTTGTCAGTGGGGACTGGACCTGGTAGGAAAGATTAATTCATCTTCATCCAATGGAAACAAATTTATAATCACAGCCACAGAGTACTTTACAAAGTGGATAGAAGTTGTTCCCTTGACAACAATCACTGGAAAACAAATTTCTTCTTTCATACTGAATTACCTCATTTTTCGATATGGCATTCCTCAGTCCATTGTCATAGACAATGGTAGACCTTTTAAGAATTAGGATGTTCAAGAACTGTGTGAGAGGTTTCATATCCAACATTGTTTTTCAACCCCATACTATCCTTAAGGAAATGGCCAAGCAGAGGCCTCAAACAAAACTATTCTAAAAAATCCTAAAGAAAATAGTCAATGATGTTGGACGTGATTGGCACACTCAACTAAACCCTACTCTATGGGCATATCGAAGCATTAGAACACCTACATGAGCTACACCATATGCCTTGGTATATGGATCAGAGGCCATTCTACCTATTAAGGTTGAGATACCATCACTCTATGTGTCACTAAAGGGAATTATTTCAAAGGAGGATTATAGAGTGTTTAGACTTCAAGAGCTGGAACTGTTGGATGAACGTTGTCAACAAGCTGTGGACCATTTGAAGGCATATCAAAAGAGAATGTCCAGAAGCTACAATCATAGAGTAAAACCTAGAGCATTTTAGGTTGGTGACTTGGTCTTAAAAGAAAACCCTCGAAATCAACAAGACAGAGAAAAGATAGGGAAGTTTGAACCTAACTGGCTAGGTCCCTTTGTTGTCATATCAGTCTATGGATCTGGAGCCTATCCGTTGTCTACACCTAAAGGGGATTTGTTTGATGAACCTATCAACAATCTCCATCTCAGAAAATTCTACACCTAAATCATCTAGTGCATGGTTAAAGTCCTAGGAAAATGGTTGCCTTGATGAAAACCTCGCAAACAGGCGTCTTGGTGACAAAAAAATATAAAAAAACCAAGAAAAGAGAAAAATACAAAAAAAAAAATACAAAATTTGAAAAAGTGCAATAAAAACACGTAGTGAAAACCTAGAAATAGGCGCTACTTGTGATTTAAACTAGTTTTTCCATCTATTATATGCATGTCTTGGTCATTCACTTTCACCATCATTCCGCCTATCATTAAAAAAAAACCTCATGTACATATCCTGGCAACACTAGTACACAAACATCAATATATGACTAAAAAACTACTAAAAATTGGATATAAATGACTAACTTTAGTCACGTGACTATTAGTGGTGTTAGTGATTTATTTGTAGTCATTTATAACACCACTAAATTTATGACTAAACAATTTTAGTCATTTATTTAGTTATTGATTTTAGTCATTAATTTGGTCATTGACTTGGTCATTGATTTAGTCATTTATTTATTCATTTATTTAGTCATATATTTAGTCATTAATTTTAGTCACATGACTATTTTAGTGGTTTATTTGTAGTCATTTATAACACCACCAAATTTATGACTAAACTATTTTAGTCATTTATTTAGTCATTGATTTGGTCATTGATTTAGTCATTTATTTAGTCATGGTAGTGATTTGTTTATTCATATATTTAGTCATTAATTTAGTCATTGATTGTTGTTAACTAGTCATTTATTTAGTCATGGTAGTCATTTATTTAGTCCTGGTAGTCATTTATTTAGTTATATATTTAGTCATTACTTTAGTCATATATTTATTCATTAATTTAATCATATATTTAGTCATATATATTTAATTATTAATTTAGTCATGTATTTAGTCATGTATTTAGTTATTACAAATCAAATCTAACTTAATTAATCTTCACAAATTTATGCATATAAAGTTCAAGTATCATAAATATTCAAATGTTAAAAAGCAACATGAAATGAAGACTAAAATGCTTGAACAAAGACACAAACACAAACATATTACAAATCAAGAGGAGCCACGACACAATATTTATGAGTGGAGAAAAAACCACTCTGAAAATTAACTTCATTAAGCCTCATTGGCAAATCAAAATCTCATTAGTTACATTCAATGTATCAGTGACACTGTACAACTTACATACACTATATAAAAAGAATACTCCTATTTTCATATACTTATACTATTTTCCCCTTCCTTAACTGCAGTCCTTTTGAAAGGGCAATGACCTCCTATAGGGGCTCAACCCATTTAATCCCCTTGCAAATCCACAACTTTAATCTCGCCGCTATTGGTTTCAGCTTCTCCAAACTCTTCCTCATTGGTATTCACCTTTCACTTCTCCAATTTCGAGCTATAGCCTAAAAATAAGGTTTCAAAATTTGCACATCTAAAACTCATAAAAGACAAATAATACAGAGGATAAAATTCAAACATTTTATTTTCCTTTTCCAACTATGGCACCCTAAACTTAGGCACTAGATATAGTGAATGTATCAAAATTAGATATAACATCCATCAAAAGCATATTTGGAAGTAGATTTTTATCAAATATTGTAGTTGCAAGTTCCACTAATTATAATAAAGATAAATAGTTTTACCTTTCTACATCAACTAATGCAATTCTAATAACTTTTAGAGGATCGACAATGCTATCCTTTATCATATCAACATACTCACCTGCAAGTTGCAACACAACATTAAACTTATTAATTAGACTCAACATCTAAGAAAGAAAAAGAAACTTCAAACATTATCAATTTAGTAAGAAAATCATCAATTTCAAAGATCAAAGTAGCCAATGCTTCACTCTCTACATCCTCTACTACAATCAAAAGAGGCCTTTGTTTCTATAATAAATGCAACAAGAAATTATATTATTTGTCAAAACTTATCACTATGTACTTATGAACTCAAGATCATTCAAAGTCAAACTAATCAACATGACTACCTAATTTATTTCTATCACATACACTTTGGGTATACAAGATCATTGAGAATCCCAATTATTGAACTATGAAATTCAGCAACACAACAAAATTATATCTTAAGTAAAATGTAAATCAAATCAACATTACATGTCCTAGCTTATCAATTGATCTCAAATTGTATATACACCTTTGTCATATAGCTTAAGGATATCTACAATAGATATGCACAAAATGAATTTGGTGGAAAGGCTATAAAAACTTTCAAGCAAATATAATTCACAGATGTAAAGCCAAATTCCACAACCATTGCCAACATCCTCCCAACCTATGCCAAAATGGGAGCTTTGAAACAAGATATGAATATCCTTCAATGCATAGACAATACATCCCTATAAGAAATATTATACTCCCTCAAAATATTATTACATATTATTCTATTGGGGGAACTTTACTTTATTGGGGGGACTTTACTTTATCGGGGGGACTTCAAATAACTCATGTCGATGTTCATTTCTTATTAATGATATCAAGTTTCCACAATCCATATTGTAGTGCTGTGTATTTTTTGGATTTGATTGTGTAGAATTTTTTTCATCAACGTTTTGGATCACACTTCGTGATCCATCATCAGGATTAGAGAGCAAGAAGAGAAAAATGGTAAAATTGTAGACTAAGATAGGCTAAAAAGGAAGAGGGGAAAGGAGAGGATACACTCGGTTCAAGGACCAAAATAAAAATAAATAACTAAAAGCAACAAATCAAACACATACAAAGTCAAACCCAAAATATTACAAGCCCTACAAAAAATGCAATGAATTAAACATAAGCCACCAAATATATAATAAACAAAAGAATATTAAACAAAAACAATTAAAAAAAAAGCAAAAAATGAACCACTTACCTAAAACTATAGGCACAAACAAAACAAACACACCTAAATACAAAAATATGGATATAATATACCCATAAAAGACCAAAAATACGTATAAACAAAAAACAAATAAAAGAAAATCTAAGTAAAAAATAAAAGAATGAAGAAATAAAAAACCACAAAAATATAACCAAATTAAAAATGGAAATAAAAATCAACAAAGAAATTAAACAAAACAAATAATAATAAAAAAAATACAAAAGAAAAAGGGTATGCAACATAAACCTACACATAAACCAAAACAAAAAATCAAAAATTCACAACAAATATAAAAGCATACAAACCAACCAACACCCAAACATACAAAACTACATACATACATGCATGCATATATATTTGTATGTGAGTGTGAAAAAATAATAAAAATGACCAAAAACATAATAAGCACAAAAGAATGTAAATAGACGTATACAAATTTATATACATAAACATATGCCTAAACATCAACACAAATAAAATAAAAAACAGAAAACAAACAAGTATGACAAAACCAACAAATCAAAAGACCAAGGAAAAACACCAACGTCAAAGGATAAAAATGACAAACGCGAGAGTGAGTAGGAAGGGTAAGGGAGGGCAAGAAGAAGCGGAAATGTTTTTCGTTCCATTAGAGGGACCACAATCTTTTTCCTGCCAATGTCCACCTCTCTCGCCGATGAGTTTGAGTGTTGTCGGGCTATCGGTGGGACTTTGACATGACTCCCAGCAATGTCCACCTCTCTCGCCAATGAGTTTGAGTGTTTTCGAGCTATCGGTGGGACTTTGACATGACTCCCAGTGACACGCAAGAGTCCTCCCGATGATTGCTTCAGAACTACTCGGGCTATCGGTGGGACTTTGACGCGACTCCCAGCGACACGCAAGAGTCCTCCCGATGGAAAATCAAGTAGATTGCATCTGGACTCCAAATCACACGATGTGCTCAAAGAGATGATCACATGATTTTTAGACAGTCGGGAGCATTGAAGTGTTTCAGAGATGCCATCTCATGGAATACGATGATTGCAAGATATGCACAAAATGGATTTGTTGAAAATGCTTTAGAAACTTTCAAGCAAATGTAATTAGCAGGCATGAAGCCAAATTCCACAACCTATGCCAGCATCCTCCCTGTCTATGCCAAAATGGGAGCTTTGGAGCAGGGTATGAACATCCATCAAAGCATAATAGATGGGGGATTTTTGTCAAATATTATGGTTCGAAATGCTCTATTAGACATGCATGCAAAATGTGGAAATGTACACAAGGCACATGAACTCTTTGATGGAATGCCTCAACGAGATGTCATTGATGGATAAATTACGCAATGATGGGTAATTACTCTAGTTTCCAAGTGCTCCCCACTTATTCAAATGGTCTGTCTTAAAAGCCATCTATCTAATATATAAGTAAATTTTACAATACTCTTGCAATGTGCTATGAACTAATACATTTTTATAAAATCTAATATTAAAATACTATGTCATTGAGCTTTCAACTAATACATTATAGCTAGTGCAAGACTGCATTCTAGTTTTAGAGACACATTTTAACAATATAAAACTTGGAAACTTAATATATATGTGGTCGTGTCTCACCCTAGCTTGGGGGAAAAATCCTAAACTCATTGGGGGCAATAAACTTTGAGCTTAATCAAATTGACAAACAACAGTATGACAATGGGACGTGCTCTACAAAGTATCACTGATGAAATTTTGAATTCACATAGCAAAATGATTAATTCTTGTCTGTTTATGCAAGAAATGCTCAATACATCTCAATTTAATTATACCTAGATGCTTGTGTTAACTTGCAATATCAAAAATCATAAAAGTGGTACTCAGGTCATCATTGGTCTAAATTATACTGGATTGATGCTTGTACTCACTTTCAACATTTTAAAGGATCAATGATGATAAAAAGCACAATAAATGGACTGTTAAGATGAAAATTTGGCATATGTAGATTTGCATGGTTAAATTAGATTGCATTTATGTTAGCTTTGCATCTATAGAGTAGTTTATTCCAAAACAAGTGGAGAATTCAAAAACGATGTCATCTTTTATCATTAATGGATTGAGTATACTTGACATTAACAAAAACATTATCATTATCATGTAGTTGTATAATAATTTGCATTGCATACATTGGAAAGCATTATTATATCATTTAATCATTCATGCATTCGATCATATATTTGCATTTATCATATCATATTTTTAATTTGTGCATCACATCATATAGTTGCATAAGAAAAATATCAAAAACAAATCATCTACATAGTTGAATTTTCATTAACGTTATCATATCATACATCATACATTAGAAGCATCATCATATTTGATCATTCATTCATCCATTCATTACATCATATATTTGCATTTGAAATACCAAAAATAAAGTGCATCGTAAAACATTTGCATCATCATGTCATATATCATAGAAACATCATATCCAAAATCATACATATAGTTGCATTATCATATCATTCATGTATATACATTATCATACATCCATTAGTCCATGTAAATACTATGGGCACCATGCATCCATACATCATCATTATAAGCATAATCACATTTAACATCATAAAATCCTACCATGTTATCATGATCATAAATTGCATACATAACATCATCATATAAAAAATCACATGGCATATAGAACAAGAAATTTAAATACATCCATCATAGGCATCCATCATAGAACCATATAGAACACATATAGATCGATAAATCTGTTGTATATCCTATAAATCTCAAAAATCATAATGTCAAGTATACAATGATGTTTGAAATATAAAGAGATACAACATCAAAATGGTCGTGAATCAAAAATCAAAGGATACATCATGACTCAAAATACATCAGGGAATCCAATCATGGAGCTATGTGCTACTAGCCCCAGATGGTGTCGACATCTTTGGACCAGTGCCTCCCCCACCAGAAGTACCAGGATCTCTAGGATCTCTCGGAAGATGTTGTGTCACACCCCTGTTGGTAGTCCCGGAATGAGTCCTACCAAATTGAGACTGAGCATAACTAACTCTTTGCTCTGCAGGAACTACATCATGGTATTTCCCTCTATAATACTCGGCCTCTCGACCCACATGGGTAACCTCTCTCATGCAATCAGCTACGAAGGTACCCTCGTCTAATCTTTGCAGTCTATTAGCCAATCCTTGTGTTTGCTTTGCAGTCTATCTAGTTGCATCTCTCTCTGCTGTCAGAGAGGCTATATGTTCCTGTGCAACTGTCAAATGTGCCTGTACCTATGAGAGAGCCTATGCATGAGCCTGTGCCTATGTTTGGACTAGTAGCCCCTAAGCCTATGCCAACTGCCCCTGTATGTCTGCACCTGAACCTGTAGGCTTGCAATCTGGGTTTGCTATTGTTGGGAGGGTACTCCAATCTACACATGTTGCTCTGTTGTAGCTACCAATGATCACCTCTTATGGAGCACCGTGAAGTCTCTAACCTTAAACGCCAGGCCTCCTCCACCCTCATCTCCTCCACCATCCCCATATCCGTCACCAACTTCGTCTCCATCTCTATCTCCCTCCTCATCATCACTGCTCTCCACATCCTCCTCCTCCTCCTCCTCATCTCCCTCATCTCCCTCATCTCTCCTCCATCGGCGCTCATGTACAACTGCCATCTCCTCCTCATTTGGTATCGACACCGGCTCATCTGGGACGAAGATCCATGGGAACGGATGTAAAACAAGGTACTATGCATACTCCTCGGTAATCGGAGCCTCGATGATCTTAGGATGAATCTCCCAAATAATGGCCTATAGACCCTGGTACTCTTGCACTACAACATCATATGATAAGCAAGGTCCCCATTTGGTGGCATCTATCTGACGTCATGCATAATGTGCAGCACCCTGGGGCATGCCCTGTACTTTGCCATACTGTCTAAGCACCTTCCTCACCAAAAATCTCTTAATGATGAAATGTTTCCTACCAATCAGACACATGGACTAAAATAAATATGACATCTTTGTATCATCCTTCGGCCAGTGCTCACAATCAAGATAGGGCCTCCATGTAACTATCTCTACATCATCAAGGGATCTCCTCCAATGCTCCAATTTTCCCAGTCTAGGCTGAGCAATTGGACCTGCATATGCATGAATGTATGGCCTCATAGTGGGTCATTGTCTATCTGCAATTGGACGAGTAACTGCTATATGCTCCCATGCCTACACCTGAAGTAATGTAACTCCTGAAGACAAATTGGCCCCTCGAAGGTAGACCACCTTATGCAAATCATGGTATAGATGGGCAAGCATGCACATACCCTACACATATCTAGTACCATGGATGATCATGCTCTCCAGAATCTGACCCCACCCAACTGAAAGTCCCTTTGACCTACAATTAGGACAAAGGAACCCTCTAATGAAACCAACAAGTATGTTAGGGTTAGAATATGGCAGATATCTAACAATTAAATGCAGATTTAAATAATAAATAGAGAAACTAAAACACACACAGAATAAATCTTAACACAGAGAATTTAACGTGGTTCACCCAATCCGGGCTACATCCACCAAACCGCAGCCATCCAATACTTTTATTATCCAGTATAAAACCTATTACAATCTTGCGAATAATCGTGTTTTTCATCATACAGTAATACCCATCTGAACCCCTTTTTAACAAGCTACCATGGGCTATACAGTATAGCATGATCAGTCACCACATACCAACAATCTCCCATTTGGAGACTAATCAGGCTCCATACCAACACAATCTCCCACTTGGAGACTGATCTTGGATGACACTGCTGCAATAACAGCTCCCACTGGAAAAAAGGTACCTTGGACCCTGCTGCTCTGTTATACTTGAATTCAACCTTGAAGACCAACCGAAGCTAAAGAGGAGCTCAGCTTCTCCCTTGTCACCGCCTTCGTAAACATATCTTGGATTGACATCGTATGTATCTTGTCCAGCTTGACCTGTCCATCCTCCAACTTTGACCGAATGAAATGATATCTCAATTGTATGTGTTTTGTTTTAGAATGCAAGGAAAAATTCTTTGCAAGATGTATAGCACTCTGGTTGTCTGTAAACAAGTAATTTCCATCCTATTGTTTTTCTAACTCATCCATGAAAAATTGTATCCATATCATCTCTTTGCGCCTCACGTTAACGACAACATACTCTTGCCTGCATTGGTGGATAAAGCAACCATACGCAGAGTGAAATCAACTCACTTCTCTTGTCCACCAATTGTAAATGCATAGCTTTATTGGTACTCGCCTAGAAAATATCATATCCTCTGCTTCGTCACGAGGAGTCAAGCATAGCCTTTAAATCGATTATTAGGCCCCAAAGCATAAACAATTATTGGATGTACCTCTCGAATACCTTAGAATCCATTTCGCGTTCGATGCTCAACTCCGGGATGACTCAAATACCTGCTAACAACTCCCACAGCATGTGCAATATCCGGTCTTGTGCATACCATGGCATACATCAAACTGCCTACAGCTGAAGCATATGGTACCTTGGACATTTTTCCTCCTCACTCTTGTGTCTTTGGACACATATCCTTAGTCAATTTAACATGACTAGGCAAGGTGTCTTTACGACAGCACGCATTCTCCATATAGAAATGGCTGCAACACCTTTTCAACATAGTAGCCTAAGATAAAGAAACAATTTTTTTTTTGTTTTCCCTATCTCTACAAATTTTCATACCAAGAATTTGTTTTTCTGCCCCCAAATCCTTCATAGTAAAAGATTTTGCTAACTGTTGTTTTAGCTCACTTATGTGATTCATGTTAGACCCTGCTTCAAGCATGTCATCAACATATAAACACAAAATAATGTAGTTGTCATTATCAACCTCTTAAAATAAGTAATTGAGGAATTACACGATGTAGCCTTGCTTTCGACCATAAAACTATCAAATTTTAACTACCATTCGCGGGTGCTTGCTTCAAAAGCCATATAAACTTTTCTTGATTTGCACTAGTTTCTCCTTACCTTTGACCTCAAATCGCTTGTGGTTTATTTCCATATATATTTCCTCTTCCAAATCACCATGGAGAACGTTTTAACATCAAAGTTGTTCTAAATCTGAGAATCTTTAAATACAATACTTAAAACAATCACGAATGAGAGTCATTTTAACAACGAAGAAAAATCTTATCGAAAATCAATACCATTTTAAATCCCTTTACAACTAATCGGCTTTAAATCTTTCTTCATCACTCCTCTTTGACCTATAAAATCCATTTGTTTGGTAAAAGCCTTTTTACTGCGGGCAACTTGCATAATTCCCAAGTCACGGTTTTCGGCCAAGGGAGTCCATTTCTTCTTCCATTCCATGCTCCCACTGAACCTTGGTATCCACCTGCATAGCTTCATCATAATATTCTGGTTCACCAGCATCAGTTAACAAAATAGTATACAAAGAGGGAGAGAATCTTTTTGGAGGTCTACTTATCCTTGAAGATCGTCTAACAGGAGTTTGTGGTATTTGTTGTTGTTGTTGCCCAGCATGAGGAACCACTAAAACATCATTATTTGGAATATCATCCAACACTGCATAATCATTTTCTTTCTTCTCATGATGTGGCAACAGATCTTTGTACAAAACTTTCTCATTGAATATGACATCCCTACTTCTCACAATTTTTTAATTTTAAAAATCTCAAAGCCTATAACCAAATTCATCAATGCCATATCCAACAAATACACATTTCTTTGATTTTGCATCAAGCACGAAGTTATTTTTAAAATATACATGAAAATGCTTCTGGTGAAGGTTTGAGAAAGAATAACTCACCTTCTTACCTTTCCATGCTTCCCTCACGGAATACCCTTAAAGGATTAGAGGGACCTCTATTAATTAAATAAATAGTAGTGTTTACAGTCTCTGCCCACATTTTTAAAGGCAGCCCAACATACAATCTCATAGTCCATGCACACTCCATTATTGTTCTATTCATGCGCTCAGCCACTCCATTTTCTTGTGGAGTCCTTGGAACCATTTTCTACCTATGAATACCATTAGAGGAACAATAGTATTCAAACTCTTTTCTACAATAATCACCACCATTATCGGATCTGAGACATTTTTACTTTTTACCTGTCTCATTCTCAATAAGCTTCTCCATTTTTTTAAAATTTTCAAATACATCAGTTACGCCTATAAAGTAAATCCATACCTTCTAGTTGCATCATCGATAAGATGTAACATATCTGAGAGAGCCAGAGAAGATACTGGTGGTCCCCATACATCAGGTAATGCACGAGCTCAATTTCTCATCTTTCTTTTCCTTCCCATCCATCGAAATTAAACTCTTTTTTTCGGGCACCATTACACTGGCCTCGCAGAAATCCATATTAAGCTTACATTTTTTTAGATCACGGTAAAACCTGTTATTTGAATGAAGTACTTTCATACCTTTTGCACTCATATGCCCCAAGTCTATTATGCCGCGATTGCTGGTTAGAGTCCACTGACAAGCATTATGATCTTATGGCGAACTACAACAACTATTCACGAACGGTGACCTTTTTTCTATAACAATTAAAGAGTAGAAGAAGCAGTATGAAGCACGTACAAAAGATATAAGGTGCCTACTTTTCACCTTTTTGCTACAACTAAAGGCACCCATTTTGACCCTCCGGTTTTATCACTTCAAAGTATGGCTTTTAGCATCATCTAGTGCCATAAAATTAATTTTTACAACTGGCAACTTTGGAACATGCCTTACTCACATAGTGGCGAAAGTGATTCCCCGTTACGCAACTTAATCGCGATTCTTCCTTTCCAACAATCACGACCGAGGTTAGTTATCTCCTAAATAAACCAGCCCAAAATCCGCTTGGACATAATCAAGAAAATATCTTCTGTAAAGGTGGCATGAAATGGAAGCGCAGATAACACCCAAGAATCATTAGCATTATCAAGGGAAAGAATCAAAGCATCCTCATCAGATTTATTACTTACCACATTTTCCTCTTTACTTCCTTCCTTTTTGTCTCCTTTAATTTTTTGAGACCAACAATCTTTCTTCAAATGACCCGGCTTACCACAATACCAACAATCCCTCTTGTCTTTAGATTGGGACTTTCTGTCTTTTGATTTTTCTCGTGACTTCCCATGATTTCCATAATTGTTTCCTCTCTCCTTTGTTATGCCCCTACTTTCTGCATTCAAAAAACTTCCTGATGTGGATGTTCCACCTGAGCTTTTCCTATGAATTTCCTCGCTCAAAACAACACCAACAACATCATCAAACTTCAATGTATTTGAACCAGAAACAAAATTGCTAACAACCATTACCAAGCTATTCCAACTTTCAGGCAAAGAACATAGAATCAAAAGAGCCCTAACTTCTTCATCAAAGTTTACTTTTACAGAAGTTAATTGACTGGTGACCGTATTAAACTCACTTAAATGATCAGTAACTGACCCACCTTCTACCATTTTCATATTAAATAAATGCTTCGTAAGAAATACCTTATTCGAAGCAGAAGGTTTTTCATATAACTTCGCCAGGGTTTCCATCAACTCTTGAGTTGTCTTTGCTGTTGTAATATTGAATGCCATTGATTGTGTTAGGCACAAATGAATACTGCCAAGAGCCTTTCTATCCAAGATCTCCCAGTCCTCATCTGACATTGCTGCGGGTTTCCTGGTTTTCCCTTCCAATGACCGCCATAAATCCTTCTGATAGAGATAGTCCTCCATCTACATCTTCCATAACTGATAGTTCTACCCATTAAACTTCTCAACCTTCTTACCCTCGTCTACCATTTCTCCCACTCAACCGTGAGATCTTTCCTATAGACAATAATCAAAACACAACCCGCTCTGATACCACTTGTTAAGGTTAGAATATGGTAGATATCTAACAATTAAATGCAAATTTAAATAATAAATAGAGAAACTAAAACACACACAGAATAAATCTTAACACAGAGAATTTAACGTGGTTCGCCCAATCCGGGCTACATCCACCAAACCACAGCCATCCAATATTTTTATTATCCAGTATAAAACCTATTACAATCTTGTGAATAATCGCATTTTTCATCATATAGTAATACCCATCTGAACCCCTTTTTAACAAGCTTAGAAGCTTCCAGATTTTAGGGTTCAACAAAATCGGATTTTTCCTTTTTCATTGATTTTTCCCTTTTTCGGTGATCATGCGAAAAAGTATACACCTAAAAATTGTCTAGATAATCTAATTAATTAAATATGATTTATTTGATTATTTGACTCCTTTAATTCATCTACTTATAAATAAATAGAAATATTTATTTATATAGTTCACTTCTAATATCTTTATCATATTATTTCATCTTAATTAAATAAACAAATTCAAATACCTTGTTTATTTAATTATTTATTTTCTTTCATCTAAATTAAATAAACAAGTTCACATACTTTGTTTTATTTGATTACCATATTTCTTCCATGTTTATTTAACAAACAAATTTCTATAGTTTGTTTTATTAAATTTAATATCCTCTTTTACTAAATTGAATAAATCCAATAATTCAATTTTAGCATATTTCTATAGTTATTTCCTCTTTTCACTCATCATATCCATCAATAAAATTAGATATTTTATATCTAATTAATTCAACTTGACCTTCACGGACAAATTTGGAGACAAATTTGAGACAAATTGCAGGCAAACTTCATCTTCTTCCGTTGATCATTCCTATCCTTTGGTTGAATGTTTTTGTGGGGAGGAATAATCTCCATAATCTTCTCAGGATTCTTCATCCTCCACCATTGAATCTTTCAAATCAAATTCAGACCTTTACTTTGTTGCCACATCACAAATATGCTGCCAGGAATCTATAAATACAACTTCTTTCCACAGGAAATGGATCCCAAGTTTATGCAATCTTACTCTACAGTGATTATATTAGAGAATTCAAGCAATTAAGCAATAGTAATTAGCAAATCATTTTAGAATAGCAATAGCAATCATGGTTTTCCATTTAGCTACATCTTAGTTTATAGTAGTTTCTTTTATCAGTTTCATATTAATTTAATCTACAGTATCATCATCATATCATTTAGCAATCATTACATAGGATTAGAGTCCTACATTTTACAATATCTCATTCTCTAGATTGTCATTTTAACAATCACAGTGCTTACACTATCTGAGAGCCACAATGATTTAATAAATCTTTGGAGATAGAGAGCAATAGGATGCTTTCAATAGATTTTTGGCTTTTAGTGGTTTAATTGTTCTTTAAATCTATTGATTTAATGTTTTTATTGGGTGTGTTTGTTATTCATTTATGCATATTTTACTCACATAGTTTTGTTGAGGGTTATAATAGGAACTTTGTTGTTGTTGTGCATATTGTTAAGCTAGTAAGGCTTGTTGTTGCACCATTAGGGCTTGTTGATATTGTTGTGCCACAAGGGCTTGTTGTTGGGCTTGTTATTGTTGTTGTGATGCTAAGGTTGTGTGATGTTGTTGTGCTAAGGCTACTTGTTGTGCCACTAAGGTTGCTTCTTGTTGTTGTGCTACTAGGGTTGCTTCTTCGTCTTCTTCTTCTTGTAAGGCTTGCTAATATGCTTGTTGGGCTTGTTGTAAAGCTAAGACATGCACTTGTAGTGTAGGATCAGGTGGTTGTTGAGACATTTGTGATGGGTTTTGACAGGTGATGTTTTGAATGGGTAGCGGGTTGTTGATGAGAGGTTGGGCCCCCCTTGGTTTAACATTGCTTGTAAGATAGTGGATTGAGATGGAGGAATGTAAGTTTGATGTCCCATTTGATTTTGCATGGTAGAGGGGACCGTGGGAAAAGGTGAGGATGGTGCCATTAGGTTTTGCAATGGTAATGACACACTAGGACCTTGATTCCATTGATTAAAAAGATTCCCTTGTCCCATGTCTTGAGGATTTCCTTGTGTTAGGGATGTGGACAAGGTATTACTTGGGTTGATGGGATTCATGACCAAGGGATTATTTTGAGATGGGTTGATAATGGATGGGATGGATGTGTTTTGTGAAACCAATGGTATGGATGAACCAATTGGAGGATTGGGTAAATATGTCCCTATATACATTAAGGATTGACTTTGTGGTATGGTATTGACATGCCCTCGTGTGTTGTTTTGAGATACTTGGTCGACACTATTTTGTGCGATGGTGGACACACTTGTGGTACTTGTGGGGATGGACAAAGAGGGGTGTCCTCGATATGTGGAGGTTGTTGTGGAGTAATGAAGTTCAAGGGGTTCATATGGTTGTCTGGGATCTTCAAGAATGGGAGGAGTGCCAAAGGTAGGTGTCCAAGTGGTTGTTTGGGATGGAGGATTGGTATTGAGGGTACCCACAAGTGTGCTACTTTCAAATGGAAGATTTAGACCAAATTACTTGACAAGGCTAGTTGCAAGACTAGGGGTGGACACTTGATTTAGCCCTAGAGATGGAGCTGTGAATCCTTATGTCAAATTTTGTGCAACAAAAGATGGGGAAATAGGAGCTATACTTCCCAAGGCTTGATGTTCCATAATTTCCTCCCTAGTTAGTTCAAATGGATTGTTTGTGATGTCTTCTATCTCATATGGTCCTGACGAGGATGATGGTTGTTGTGATGGGGAAACTTGACTTCTTGGATCAAATTCTAGAGGATTTAGATCACTTGAGGTAAATGTGACTTTGGTTTTCTCCATGATTCTCTTGTGTTGTGATCTTTTCTTTACCATAAATTTTGTGTCGCCTTTGGGAGATTTGTGCTAAGATTTGTAATGTTTGAACTCTCTATTTGACTCAAATCTAGGTAAAAGGGACACTCTAAGTATTTTTGGAGAAATGATGATAATGAGTGATGAAAGTGGGTGATGTGGGGAGTGATCTTTGCAAACATTTTGGGATAACACTTTTTACTTAAGTTTGAAGTTTTGATGTTTGGATAAAGGATGTTGATTGGTGTAGGAGCTCCTTATTCTCTAAATGCCTTCAAAAGGAAAAATTGTAAAATTTGAGTTTTCAAATATAAAACCATGTAAAAGAGTCATTTTGAGATAAATTACAATGTATTTAAGTCCCTAATAGGTTTCTAGGTGGTCAAAATGATGAAAAAATGCAAAACTTGCAAAAAGTACAATGTTGTCAAATTGGGAAAAATGCAAAAAAAGCAAGAATATGAAGAGTCAAGTGGGAAAATGGAAGGTTAGGTCGATGAAGTTGAATAGGAAGTTAGTTTAACTAATGTAAACATCATTATAAATCATGGAAAAGGTGAGCAAACGAAAATCTTTGAATCTTGTAACCAATTTTGGCAATAAAGAGTACCCTATTTCCTGAAAATAATGTTTGCCAGTGATAAAAGAAAA
>VDFB02380265.1:0-14059 GCA_007258455.2 Sequoia sempervirens | reverse complement strand
TAATCAAATATAACATTTCATCCTTCAATTAAATAAATTCACTTCATCATTACCTCATTTAAATAAATCAATCAAATCCTAATATTTCATCTTTCATAAATCATCTCCTAGATTCATCCTCCTCAAATTAATTAACCTTTATCTTGCATCATCCTTTTAATTAAATAAACCAAACTTTATTTAATTAAATCTCAAAATTCATATTTCTCCCTCTTGATTTAAATAAATCAAAATATTTAAGTCAAATGGGTCAAAACCCTAATCATCATCTTAAGTTAATCAAACTATGATTAACCTAATCTAACCACCCATCACATCCTCTAGCTTTTCCCACTTGCACAAATAAATCAATTTATTGATTTATTAAAATCATCATTTTCTCTCAACAAGGCATCTTTGGAAGAATATTCTTCAAGTTTGAATATGAAGGCAAGTTGACTTGTCCCTTCCAACATGGCAATAACTTCTCTCTTACATGTTCCCCACTTAGCATTTAACTCTCAATTTCAAATTTGAATCTCCCCCTCTTTGGCACATTGACCAAAACTTGCACATTCCTCAACCACTCACAAGATGACAAGTGGCTTCATCGCATTGGTCAAAACATTATCCCACACTGCTCTCTTTTGAGCACTCTTCCAACTTGAAAATCTATAAATGGAAGCTTCATTCTTGAACAAATCATCCACAATCTTATGCAAAGTCACTCTCTTCAATTGAGAACTGATTTTGTCCACTTCACTCCATCTTCAAGGCATTGCATCATTTGAATTTTAGCAAGGATTGGGAAAGGGTCACTTGCACAATTGACACCAATCCAATATGGAATAGGTATAGATCATGCTTGCTTCTTTCATGTTTCTTTTATTAGGCATGATATATTATTTCATAGGAGTACTTGTAAATATGCATGTCTTAAACTATCCCATGGCTAATATGTGTTTGAGGTTTAAGTCATTTGCAAATTTAGAGGTGCTTCAATAGGGTATTAACCATA
Organism: Sequoia sempervirens; assembly: GCA_007258455.2. Classification (NCBI taxonomy): domain Eukaryota; kingdom Viridiplantae; phylum Streptophyta; class Pinopsida; order Cupressales; family Cupressaceae; genus Sequoia; species Sequoia sempervirens. Next base: position 13,062 of record VDFB02380265.1, on the reverse strand, counting down.
TTACATAAGGTATTAGGGAATCCAAATGTCTCTAATATCATTATTAGAAATGAACATTACACATTGTCATAAGCCTTTTCAAAATCAAGGCTTGCATAATAGAAATTTGTAGGGAATGTCTTGGCCATTCCATGGCTTCCCAATTTGTAATGGTGTTTTTCTAGTATGTATTTTCCCTTTATGAATCCAATTTGAGTGCTATTGATAAATATAGGTAGGATATCAACTAGTCTCATAGCTATGATTTTTGCAAATATCTTATAAGACACATTCAATAATGTGATAGGTCTCCAATTCTTGATTTTTTTTGTCTCCCTCTTTTGGGATTATTTTAATGGTTCCTTTGTTTATGTTACTTCCTAGTGATCCTTCCCTAAGGCCTTGTTTTTCCACTTGAGGCAATGTGCATGGAGTCGGGTCCACAAAAAGCTCAAAAAGTGAAAGTGTTTTTCTTGATTTTTAGAATTTATCGTAGTTGGAAATACACAAAAACTCAAAAAGTGAAAGTGTTTTTCTTTGATTTTTAAAATTTATTATAGTTGGAAATACACAAAAACTCAAAAGTGAAAGTGTTTTTCTTTATGTATTTTTTGTCAAATTTCATGTTTACAAAAAATAGAGTAGGCAACCTAATCTACCACAATATATTTCTCTAAATTTGCAATGCACCTCATCTACTTATCTTTGTTGTTGTAAATGAAACACATAAGATCCACATAGATTCTAGTTGTTCCTATTACTCATGGTGACCAACAACATGATGCAACTAAGAATGTGACACTAATAATCAATAAAGCATAGTGTTTATCTATCACTAGAGCAATAATTGCCAATAGAAACTCTTGTTGTCATGGCCTTACCTCCATACTAGTCCCACAAGTTCAATGATTGTATGATCTTTAAATATCCCATACATTCTCTTATCAAAAGTATGTGCACGTACAAAAAATGTGTATATAATCATATAGAAGCAAGAGGAAGATCGTCTCCAAATATATCCATTATTTTTATCCATCTAAATCTATAATTTATAAATAAAATCTAGTTTATATTCTTAATATATAATATAAAAATTAATATGAAATTTTAAATTAATAAAAATATAATTTAATAAATTAAATAATAAATAAATACATCAAATACAATTTGAATTTTCTTCTAAGAGTAAAATTATATTCATTTGTATTCACAACTATTGAAACCCACTCAACTGCTAGGCTAAACCAACATTTTGTATATTTGAGTTTAATGAGATTTCACTTATCGGTATAGTATCGTTTCCTATAGACTGGTAATGTAAGGAGGAAATTCAATCAAGAGAGGTTAGAGTATTATGTTGCAGTTTTTTGAGATTCCTTAGTTTGTCATTTTAATTTTCCTTGCAACAAGAAATCTTAGAGATCTTCAGAACCGATAGGAATGGATAGGCATTTTAACAAGAAATGCACAAATAAAATAGCCGCAATTGAATGTTTATATTTGTATTAGTAATAATTAAAATATCAAATGTAAAATTAGTTATAAATCATTTAACTAAACAAAAAAGTACACATAGATTAGTGATGCACTAAACAAAATAAAGTGACATAACAAAGTGTTAGATATAAGTTTAAGCCCAACAAATATGTCAACAATGATGAATTAAATGTAAAGATCATACACTAAATAAAGAGAAAAATATATTAATATATGTAATCTTCTCCATTACAATAGTGTTCCTATAAAAAAAATGATGTACAATTCATTTTCATATACTTTTTTAATAATTACAATAAAACAATTACTAATTCATTATACTGTAAAATTTCTTATTTAATTATTGAATTACAGAAAAATATAAATCTAAACATTATCCTTTCACAAAGATTATGATTTTGTTTTTATCCTGATTCTATTCTACGACATAGACTTCATAGAACAACAATTTAACATGTAATAATTATTTATGGAAATTTTCTCACACTAAAAACTCTTATTCCATTTTTTTATGTCCATTTGTTACTAGATTGTATCAGTCACGGTTGACCTAAGTTATTACGTAGAACGCTGCATGCGCCGTTAACATCGGAGGAGACACATCATTTTACATTTTCTCGCTTTCATATTTATGTCTCGGTCACGCAAGGTGCGGAGCACTGACTAGAAAAGTCTGGCGCTGAGAAGAAATATTAACGGATGTATAACTGAACCATGCTCGAATCGGGCCGGCTTAACCGGCACACTCTAAGGGTACAGTGCTAGGTGGCCGGGCCCACAGCTCCTTTAAACCGAACCTTTTTAGTGTCCTTCCCCGTTTCGCATTTATCTTTGCCGTTTCCGTTCTGATGTCCACTTCGAACTATTTTATTTGCCGTTTCCTCTGTATCTGCTGTCCGGAAAAGTATTTGGTTTTTAATCCCACATGAGTTTGGCGAAAAGAAAAACAGAAGAAGGTAGTTATAAAATGTATAGAGCATTCGGAATGTTGCAAACTACAACTTCATACGGTGAATTAAAACATAAAGAAAAAATCATTTTAAGAGCAGTATTTTAGTTTTTAACTTTTAAGATGGCAATAAATTAATATTATTAAAAATAATTCAAAAAACTTTTCTAACTTAAATTTCTAAAAATGAATTTATCAGTAATAATTATTTTATTGATATTTAATAAGTATTAATTTTTTTAAATATTTTTAAATAATCAGAATCAATAATTATTAAAAATAAAAGATTTAATTAAAAAATTAATAATAAGTTAATTATTAAAAATAATTTTAAATAGCAATTTTAATTATAATTAAAAGAATTTTAATTAAAATTACCAAATAATAATCAATAATAAATTATTGATTATTAATTATTTAAAAATAAATTATTAACAATTTGCAATTTGACATGATTTTTGGTTTATTAAAAATTGTTAGATTTTGACAAATGACACAATTTGAAATGAAATTAATGTATCATTGTTGAGTTTACATGTTACATAAAAATCTCTAAGAAGTCCACATAATCATTTTGTACATATCTTATGAATTTTTTATTCCATGAAACCACATCATGTTGACACATTTTATCTAGCAACTCTTATGTCATTGGCATTCATCTACATTTTCATACACATGTTTATCAACAAATGCATAATTACAATATTTGACCCCAAAAAAAATTATTTCTATTATTTCTTGATGGAACTCTATACCCAACTTCAAAGCTTCCATTTCAATAAACATGAGGACATTGGAAAATGTAACTAGCGTTAGCTTCATTCCTCGCAATTTTATTTGCCTAAATATTGCAATAGCTTGTTACATACCTAGTTTGCATTTTAAATCAACAAGGTATCACATTTCATGAAATGTCATTTCAATTGAGACATTTTGTCAAATAGTTCCCCTGCCTCTGTGAGCATCACCTAGATGCAATGAGTGCTAAGTGGACCATTCATTATCATGAGAGATGGGTTCTCATGAATCACTGCTCATGAAACATGGGTCAATGAGTTTGACTCGAAGACTACATGGTTGAATCTTGATAGCAATATCATAATTTGACACGCCGTGGAAAATGCCTCCTACTTATCAATTGATGAGCTAAAGGGGCTCTATAATGAATGGTTCATAAGGCACAACACTTGCTGAAGGTTTTGCAAATGGGGTTGCAAGCTAAGTGGGCTTAACCTTGGGAAAAACTTTGTGGTTAAGCACGCTTGAGCTAGAGCAGTATTGGGATGGGTGACCTCCCGGGACAGCCCAGTGCTTCAGCTTTGTGAGCATCACCTAGATGTAATGAGTGCTAAGTGGACCATTCATTACCATGAGAGATGGATTCTCATGAACCACTGCTCATGAAACATGGCTCAATGAATTTGACTCAAAGACTACACGGTTGAATACTGATAGCAATATCATAATTTGACACGCTGTGGAAAATACCTCCTACTTATCAATTGATGAGCTAAAGGGGCTCTATAATGAATGGTTCATAAGGCATGACACTTGCTAAAGGTTTTGCAAATGGGGTTGCAAGCTAAGTGGGCTTAACCTTGGGGAAAACTCTATGGTTAAGTGCGCTTGAGTTGGAGCAGTATTGGGATGGGCAACCTCCTGGGATGACCCAGTGCTTCACCTCTGTGAGCATCACCTAGATGTAATAAGTGCTAAGTGAACCATTCATTATCATGAGAGATGGGTTCTCATGAATCACTACTCATGAAACTTGGGTCAATGAGTTTGACTTGAAGACTACACAGTTGAATCCTGATAGCAATATCATAATTTGACATGCTGTGGAAAATATCTCCTACTTATCAATTGATGAGCTAAAGGGGCTCTATAATGAATGGTTCATAAGGCACAACACTTGCTAAAGGTTTTGCAAGTGGGGTTGCAAGCTAAGTGGGCTTAACCTTGGGGAAAACTCTATGGTTCAACATGCTTGTGCTGGAGTAGTACTGGGATGGGTGACCTCCCGGGACGGCCCAGTGCTTCACCTCTGTGAGCATCACCTAGATGCAATGAGTGCTAAGTGGACCATTCATTATCATGAGAGATGGGTTCTCGTGAACCACTTTTCATGAAACATGGGTCAACGAGTTTGACTTGAAGACTACATGGTTGAATACTGATAGCAATATCATAATTTGACATGTTGTGGAAAATACCTCATACTTATCAATTGATGAGCTAAAGGGGCTCTATAATGAATGGTTCATAAGGTACAACACTTGCTGAAGGTTTTGCAAATGGGGTTGCAAGCTAAGTGGGCTTAACTTTGGGGAAAAATCTATGGTTAAGCGTGCTTGAGTTGGAGCAGTACCCAGATGGGTGACCTCCCGAGATGGCATAGTGCTTCACCTCTGTGAGCATCACCTAGATGCAATGAGTGCTAAGTGGACCATTCATTATCATGAGAGATGGGTTCTCGTGAACCACTACTCATGAAACATGGGTCAATGAGTTTGACTTGAAGACTACACAGTTGAATCCTAATAGCAATATCATAGTTCTCTTGCCTATTAAGGTTTCAACATTTTGCATATGTGAGCTTACATTTTGTTGAGAGATTTGGCTCCACTTTAACCAATTGTTTGTGATTGATTTTTTTTATTTCATGTTTAATTTGTGCTCATTACAATTGCACTTCTTGGAGGCATTCTACCAAGTGGTTCACTAGTATTGAAGCATTAATTTGGTTCACACACAAATTACTATGTACAACTCTTTGAACATTTTACTTGGCAACTCTTTCAAGCATCATGTTAAATATGCCCACAAAAATAAAAAGTAGGTGATATTATAAAAGTTATATCAATTGATATATAATTGATCAATTGAACAAGGTTTACATTTAAATTGAGTTATCATTTATTACTTAGGCACAAATCTACAACTCTATGGAAATCAATATATTACTAAAATAGCTAATTGTGAACTACATTTTTTCTTGTATTTTCATATTTGTTCTCTACAGGCTATACCATATAGTATACTATGACTACTAACCCTCTCTTCAATTTTCACAAATAAATCTCTTCACCACTTAAATATAAGATAGCTACAAATACAAATCTATGCAAAGTCAATATGAGTAGATGACTCAAAGTATCTAGGTGGTACATAAGGATATAAGGATATGATAGAGTCCTTACTAAGACCATGAGTGTTTTTTATGTTTCTAGTGATTCATGTTTTTGGGTCTATCTTGCAAGTGGATACTTTCAACAAGACATGCTCTTCATTTATGAAATATGAACTTCATTTCATGGTTCATAAGTGAGGAATTTTAGTAGTATAGGAAATTTATAACAAATGAATGGCCTTGGGTAGCCCATGCAAATTTTTTAAAAATAGCACATGTCTTTCTAATATCAAGCCTTCTTAAAATTCTAAAAATGTATTGTTTGATTCAATTGTATGTAGGTTATTGCCACTACACTTCATTACACACGCATGATGCCAAATGTAACAATCACTTGACCAATTTTTTCAAGTTCATTACACACGCGTGATGTAGCCCGAATTGGGTGAACCACGTTAAATTCTCTGTATTATGATTTATTCTGTGTGTTTTAGTTTCTCTGGTTTTACATAGATATGCATTTAATTGTTAGATATCTTCCATTTCTAACCCTAACACCTTGGTCTCTTCAAAATTATTAGACAAGATTAGGAAGAGGAAGGAGCATAAAACAAACCACTTCAAATATAGGAGTAGTTGTGGGCTCCTTGGTTTACTTTAGATACCTAGTTCCTATGGGGAGAAATCATTCACTACACAAATCAAAGGCAATTGACTATCTACCCAATATTATTTTGTGTGTTTTGAAATGGAAGAGATCTACAACTCTATGGAAATTGATATATGGTAGTAGTCAACTTATTATCTTATTTATACCATTTTCTTAGTTTTGCATAATAACAAATATAGGGTAGAGGGTAACATGATTCTCCAAATTGGCTACTATATAACAGGTTGTGTTGCAAGAATTATTTCCATTCTTAACATTTTTTACATTAGAATGCATATATTTTTATAATTAGAAAACTCTTTTAATGTCTTACCAAAATTAACATTATTAATAATATAAAAAATTTATACACATGTATGCAAAATAACATAAATAAGAAATATATTGTAATATTTCCTCTAGCATAGGATTAAACGTCATGTGGACTACAAGGACTATAAAATATACACAAAATGGATCTACATTGAAAATATTGCAATAAAATTCAAGAAAATACAATTGGTAGATGCAAAGATGAATAAATGTGAAATCATGGACCATAATGATTTTAGGATATATATATATATAATGTTGAAGGTTTTAGAAACTTTCAAGAAAATACAATTGGTAGATGCAAAGACAAATTCCACAACCTTCACCAAAATCCTTGTTGGTTGTCCTAATATGAGAGATTTCAAACAAGGTATGGACATCCATCAAAGTATAATATGAAGACACTTTTTCTCAAATGTTGTGGTTGTAGATGCCCTTTTGAAATATATGCAAAGTGTGAGGATAGAAAAAGCATATGAACTATTTGACACAATGCCTCAAAGAGTTGTGATCTAATGGATGCACTCTAATTAGACATGTTGCATCACTACCCTCATAACAATCTCTCAATTTGTTAGTGTCTATTATGTTGTATCCAACTTGAAACTCAACTATGATACATTAATTTCATATCAAATTGTCATTTGTATGCATCAAGTTTGTTAAAATTCAAAATGTTCAATCTCTAATAAAATCATAGATATTTATTTTATCCTCAACATGATCAATGATTTTATTAGAAATTAATCATTTCAAATTTTAATTAATATACAACTCTGAAAAATCTACATATGGTCGAAATAACTGATCATGAACTATATTTTTTTTTATATATTTTCATCTTTGTTCTCTATATGTTGTACCATATATTATGATATGACTACTAACCCTCTCTTCAATTTTCACAAATAAATCTCTCCACCACTTAAATATAAGATAGCTAAAATATATTCCAAGTCAATAAGAGTGGATGGCTCAAAGTATCTAGGTGGTAGGTAAGGATATAAAGATATGGTTGAGCCCTTGCTTAGGTCATGAGGGTTTTTACTATATAATTCATGATTTGGGGTCTATCTTACAAATGAATAGTTTTAAGAAGACACACTCTTCATTTATGAAGTATGATCTTCATTGCATGCTTCATAAGTGTGGAATTTTAGCAGTATAGGAAACTTATAACAAATGGGTAGGCCTAGGTAGCCCATGTCTAATTTTTAAAAATAACACATTTCTTTCTAATAACAATCCTTCTAAAATTTTAAATATAGTGTTTGATTCAACTATAGGTAGGTTTTTTCTACCACTCTTCATTCTACATACATGATGCCAAATGTAGCAATCACTTCACCACTTTTGTCAAGTTTCATCAACCAAGCTGGTCAATGGGTTGAATGTGTAGCCATTGGGAACTATGAAAGGTAAGGGAAGATAGAGGAGAATACCTAAGAGATATTTTTAATAATGTGGATGAATGCTAGTATATATGCTTCAATACTAGTCTCTAACACTCACTAACTTGATGCTCAAAGGAGTTGCCAAATAAAATGTTCAAAGAGTTGTACATAGTAATTTGTTTGTGATTCAAATTAATGCTTCAATACTAGTGAACTACTTGGTAGAGCGCCTCCAATAAGTGCAATTGCAATGAACACAAATTAAACATGAAATAAAAAAAATTCAATCATAGGCAATTGGTTAACGTGGAGCCAAATCCCTCAATAAAATGTAAACTCACATATGCAAAATGTTGAAGCCTTAACAAGGCACACAAACTATTTGACAAAATGCCTCAATTGAAATGGAATTTTATGAAATGTGATACCTTGTAGATTAAAATACAAACTAGTGTAAGAAGCTATCACAATATTTAGGCAAATGAAATTGCAAGGCGTGACATTTATCAATGTCCTCCTCATGTTTATTGAAATGGAAGCTTTAAAGTTAGGTATAGGGATCTATTAAGAAATAATAGAAATCATTTTTTTGGTATCAAATATTGTAATTATGTGTTTGTTGATAAACATGTATGAAAATGTGGATGAATGTCAATGTTATAGGAGTTGCTAGATAAAATGCCTTAACATGATGTGGTTTCATGGAATACAAAATTCATTGAATATGTACATAATAGTTATGTTGACGATGTCTTAGAGATTTTTTATGTACATGTAAACTCAATTGTGATACATTAATATCATCAAATTATCATTTTTTGTGTTAAAGTTTGTCAAAATCCAACAACTTTTAATAAAACCATAAATCGCGTTATCAAAATCTAAAACATTATAATTTATTGATCACTTTTAATTTTAAATAATTAACAATCAATAATTTATTATTGATTATTATTTAATAATTTTAATTAAAATTATTATTATTTAATTTTTTTTTAATAAATAATTTATTATTAATTTTTTTATTTTTAACAATTATTGATTGCTGACTATTAAAAAATATGTTTAATAAAAATCAATTAAATTTTAAAAGTTATTTTTAATTATTTTTAATAATAGGAATTATTAATAATTTATCGTTACCATAAAAATTAAAAACTAAAAATACTTCTCTTAAAAATCAATTTGTTCTTAAAACTTAAAAACTAAAAATACATCTCTCACAAATCAATTTTGATGTGTCTTAATCAGGCCTGGAATTTGACGGCCACCCCTATTTGTCATATGAAAATTTTGTGACGGTTTGTTCATTTTAATGCCTTTCACTTTACGTTTTATGAAAAAATTTAACTATCAAAAATGTATTTAATTTATATTTTTTTATATAAAATCTTTTATATTAAAAATAGTTCAATCCTCAATTTTTTATGAAAAAATTTAACTGTCAAAAATATATTTAATTTATATTTTTTATATAAAATATTTTATATTAAAAATAGTTAAATCCTCAAATTGATCTAGATCTAAAATCATATTTAAGTATCAATTTCAAACCTATCCAGAAATAATTATATAAAATTAAAAATAGTTTAATACTTATTCAACTCATTATCTAAAATTTCAACATGCTATATTATCTTGAAAAAAATAAAAACTCATGACTATAAAAAAATGTTGTGGAATTTTCTTTATAGTTTAATCCTTAAATTCATCTATCTAAAAACATAAATTATTTGTAAAAGACAAATAAAATTTCAACATGCTCACAATAAAACCAAATGCTGTATTATTTTGAAAAAAATCAAAGATGGGAATCACTGTAATAAACAAAATGCTATAAAATAAATGTGGTTGAAAAAAATGCTATAAAATAAATGCTATTGAAAAAATAGTGAAAATTTGTGTTATGTTATTATTCATATGGATATCCTATATATATTAGAAAAAAAGGTAAAATTAGAAAATATTGATAATTAGAAATAAATGTAAAAATCTTAAATTTATTGTTACAATTAACAAGAACTTTCTAAATTCATATAAAAAAATACATCTTGTTAAAATATTCAAAAAGTTAAAAACAATTATATTCTATTTTGAAAAGATTTTGAATTAATATATATATTTTTATAATAAATATTATAAATCATATATATTATATAAATCATAACTATTACTAAAAATGTCAAAATCTTTAAAAATTTAGAAAGAACTATATTTAATCTTGAAAAAAATCTATTTTAAAAGATTTTGAATTAACAAATATATTTATAATCAATCATATCTACAATAAATTTTTACGGGTTTAATAATAATTTAAAGTGTCATATTTAAATTCCAGATTCCAGGCCTGGTCTCAATTATTGATTCATTCGTTAGGGATTGTGCACATACACCATGCTTTACACACATTATAATCGCCTTCTTCCCTGTGATTTGTCACCCAACACATGTGGGATTAAAAACCAAACACTTCCTTCGAAGGCTTAGTCCTGCTTTCTTATCCCGAACACTTTCTCACTCATTCCTGAATTATTTATTGGAAGCATCTGAATCATAAGCACCGGCCTGGGGGTACTCCGCTGTCTCAGGCAGCCAGTCAAACAAGCATAGTTGGGGCCGCTCACTGGTCGCTATAGCTAAACTCCTCGACAGCAGATAAAAAATAGAGATGACGGCAAATAAAATCGTAGACACAAGCCGGAACGGAAACGGAAAAGACAAATTTGAAAACGGAAATAAGAAAGTGCACCCCCGGTTTAAAGGAGTTGTGGGCCCGACCACCTAAGCAGTGTACCCTTAGAGTGTGCCGGTTAAGCCCGGCCGCTTGAATCTCGGTATTTTAAAAAAGTAGTAGTAATTTATATCACTTTTCTTAATAAAGTGTCTTTACTTTTGCTGATCCCTACTAATGGCAAGGATAATGTTAAATTCATATTTTTTATTGATTTATTTGGAATTTTGTAATTTGGATTTTTATAAATATAATTAATTATTTGTTGATTTATTATAATTTAATTAGTTTTTTTTAAACGTCACACACTAAGTGCTGACAGCTTAGGTGGCAGTCATGTGGGCCCCACTTAACTCGCACCTTTTTTATTTATTATTTCCCACATTATTGAATTATTTTCATGGCGATGAGCATATTTTCTTAAAAGTAAGTTTTATTGAAAAATGAAGATTGCCAGCATATTAAAAGAAGTGTGATATTCTGAAAAAATAATGTTAGTTTATATAATAATTAATGAATTGCAATTTTCTTTTTTCTTTATTGTTTTAATATTATTGTATTTATAATTATTTTAATAGTTTTTATTATTTTAAAATTTTAAAAAATAGTTGTTATTTAAGAAATGTCTTTTATATTTTTTTTAATTCAAAAAATTAACTTATTTTTTAAGTTTTACTAAATAGAAAATGTAAAATGTAAAATGTGGAAGCAATATATATATCAATAATTTTTGAATTTTTTTGAATTATTTTTAATATTATTTTATATATAATATTTTTTTTATTATTTTAAAATTTTAAAAAATATTTGTTGTCTAAGAAATGATCTTTATATTAATGTATTTTTTAATTCTAAATAATTTACTTTAATCAAAATTTAAAATTTGTGTTTCTTTTTAAAAATAAATTTTATGAAATAGAAAATAAAATATTGTGGATTTTTGAATCAATTATTGATTAGTTCTAACTTTTCTTAAATGTTATTTAATTTAATTATTTTTCTTATTTTCTAAATATTATAAATAGTGATATAATTTTTTACTCACTATTTTTCAATAAATATGATATTGCATTCTTATGTAAAGACAACTCAATTATATACTTTTAAAATATTATTTTGAAGTGATATTATAGAATCTTTTAGGAACAATGAAAAAATATACTAATATTATTTATATTTATTTATTTATTTATTTTAGTTTTTTGATAGTCAAATTACTACTAGATATGGGGCAGCACCCTATATTACTTTCTGAAAAGATATTACAATTGGTAGTATATTGAGCATATCCTAGGATTTTCCTATTGACATTCTATTTTGTAACGTTTAGAACAAAATTTCCAGGGCCAAAGACAAAAACCTGGAAAAGGAACTGATATTACCCTAGACCAAACTGCAAAATGATAGAGCATAAACCAAAAAATACCTGTGAACCCTTTGAACCATACTGAATGAATTGACTAAAGAAACTTTTTCATAGATAGCGAATTTACCAACACAAAATTTGAAAAAAAATTTAAACACCAGATCACCAGCCTTACTCATCACTATCTGCATCTGAGACGAAGCATTTCTGCCATGCTTTGAAGTCTACAATCACTAGACAATCTGGACCACAATTGGCATGAGCTGCGCTTTTGGTCTTCTATTCTGGATCCCACTCATCATTTTTGTGCCATTCTTCTCCCAACCCTAGCTCCCAATCCTCCTCATCACTGACCACAACCTCATTCACCAACTCTTTGTCCTCCACATAGCGCAAAGCCCAACCGTGAGGAAAATTGGTGACCAACTTTGCAACACAAAGTAGGAAGAAGATGCTACATTCACAGACGTCCCAGAGCTTTTCATAAATTTCAAGCTCTATGGTTTGAATCAACGGAAACTTCATAATCTCCCTACTATGCATACAAATCATGTAGTAATTTTGGGGCATGGGTATTAGCTTATTTTCCTTGACATTATCCAACGTCGCGTCAATTTCTGCTAGCCAGGCATGCTTGAAGACCATATGAGTAAGTTTTTTGGCGATCTTCGAAACCTCCATCTACAGAAGAACTGCCAGAAACATAGCAGGAATTTTAGAATTGGACCTTGCCCTATGATAGGCTCGTAGAAACTTAGGACCCAAGATCCGCTTTACTACCCAAAGGATTACTGGGTGCAGAGATGAGAGCATTCCTTGAAGATGTTTGTCTGAGATTTCACCTCTAAATTCTTGTTGTTGTTTATCTGAATTGAGAGCCAGCGAAGTCTCCATTATAAACTAAGGGATGACTACTTACACCTGTTGAAAATGAAAGGAACCTATATTCCACCTGTCACTCTATCTATACCAACTAAAAATGATACTTCAAGAGGCTTCTTTTAAAATACTCAATTTGCATTCAACAC